>JANHGN010024998.1:54285-73433 GCA_024605025.1 Megaceryle maxima | reverse complement strand
TTGTGAATGTTATTATTGGATTGAATTTCCACAAGTTTTTTTTTTTTTTTCTTTTTTTTTTTTTTTTTGCATATGTACATTTATTCACAGATGCTCTGTGAAGATCAAAAGAGTATACAGAATATAGCTTATACCTTGAAATACTGCAAGCAATGTAAGATAAAGTTCTTGCTAAAAAAAAAAAAAAAAACCAAACCCCAAAAACCTCAGCATTTTCGTCTGGGGACAAATCTTTTCAATAGTTCTAAAGAATTGACTAGATGAGGTGCAAAGGGATTAACATCTTATCAAAAACCATCAAATATTTCATTTCAAAGAAGCTTGTTAAAGGAAGCATTATGTATGGCAGCCAGAGACCAAAGGATATTTTAAGTTAGAATCTGTATATGATCCAGGGAAAAAAACTGAGAGAAAGCCCTCTCCAAACCTCAGTGTGGCCATATACCTGGAAAGACTATTAATTCATATCTTCAGATGCCAAACACCTGGTGTGGATCATGAAACATAGAATTGTAGGTTTAATCTTTTGCTCTATGAGTTGAATCCAGTTCTTCAGCATTGATTTCTTAAAATCCAGCAAAAGATGCAGGTATGGCATTATATCATACATTGAGGTGATACTGATCTGAGTTCACTGGATATCATGGGATGCAGTGCCACAATGAAATATGGTGGATTTAAAATTGGCACATTTTTTGATGCATCTCTTCATTCTATGTCTGAATCAGCTGGCCAAATTGGGCCACCAGAATAAATTACTCGTTTGTACTTTTTTTTTAAAGTACCTTTTCAGTATTTGACTACACTTAAAATTGTATGTAATATTAATCTGAAACTAGAAAATAAGAAGTTCTAAAAACATGTATTATCTTAGAATGTAAATTAAGGTGCAGCTAGACTCCTCTCCAAGTTCTCCAAAATTCATAATTACCTTGCTTATGGAAACAATCCTTTCCTTCCCTATCACAAATATGAATGACCTGTTTCCTAGAAACAAACTGCACATGTGGAAACTCAGCAATATGAATTTATTAATAAAGTCCTTTCCTCCCTGCTTTTATCAAATAGCTCTAAATTAAATAATTGAATGAGTCCCTCTGGTGTTTACAAGCTGGCTGACAAAGCTAGAGCTCCTATGTCTGTTAAGACTTGCAAGCAGGGAAATGATAATTTCAGATAACTAGCCCTTTTCTTTCCCTTACTGGAATCAAGTGTCAATTATAACACTGCAGATTAAAGCAGGTGTCATGACTGTGATTTCCCTGGCAATAACTTAGAAAAGTGCCAAATAATTTATCAGTCTTTCTGATATACAGAATAGTCGATCATATCACAGTCAGCAGCTGAAAAATATGTGGATCTCATGACATTTGGTGACTGCAACCTGCCAGGAAATATACAAAAATATTTTTAACACTGAAGACTCTTTTCTTGAGAAGTTAAAGACAGCTTATGAAGTAGAAGACTGTAACACCAAGCTACAAGAGGTACAAATTCTGTTTCCCAGTTAATAGCATAGTTACAGGCAAAGAGTATCCATATGATTCATTATGTACTGTTGGCTACCAACTGTTTCTGAGGAAGGCTGGGTTCAGTTTTGCTATGCGTAAGGTTCAAAACCAACTCCATAAATCAATTTTTTTCTTTCTGTCTGAGAATATTACTGAAGCTGATCAACAGGCATAGTAACCAAATAATTAACCCTAGAAGAATGAAAATCAAAAGGCAAATGTGTGTAACAGGCATAAGATAGTACCACAGCAACTTAGAGTGGGAACGTCCCAGGCAAAACTTCTTACATACCAAACAAGTCTTCTAAGTTATATGAAGGCAAAGAGCAGTGTACACGAAAGAGGGATTATTCTTCATCCAGGATGTGTCATTTGGGCAGATATTTGGCCAGGAGCAAAAATAATCACAGTTCAGAAAGGTGCCCAAAGAGTATGTTCACTCAATTATGTCCTGCACAGCTTCAGTGACCACAGTACCTTACATTTCCCACATCTCCAGAAGAATGTCATAGCCCAGCTATGATTAGGACAAATCCCAACAGACAAGATAACTGTAAGAAAATAACTACCTTGCTGCAGTATATGGAAAAATTTCTTCAAGCCCTAGCCTCCCATTTTTAAGTTGAAGGGAGCAGACCTTGAATACCTGCCCTCTTGATTTCTGAAGTTATATAGAAAAAAGAAAGACAGTAAAGCCTCCTAAGGAGGAAATGTGCCATGCCAGGCTGCTCCACCCTCAGGAGATTTAACAGCTCTGTAGAATCTGCATAGCCATGGTTTAGCCAACCATTTAAACATACACTCGAGCCCACACCTACTTAGCAGTGCACTTAAGTACGTGCATTACTGAATAATGATAGATGGCTATATCAGGGCCTGAGGGAGCCTATAATGTTCTGAATTTATCATGCTGTGGGGGCTGCCCTGCAGCCTGGAACCAAGTGACGGAATTAAAAATGGGAGAGAAGTACAAATGGGCTCAGTTAATAAGCTTAATGGCTTCATCCAAGGTGTAGGTCTAATAACTCACATGCTAGAAATAGCAGATAAGATTACACATAGTCCTTTGGCCTTAGCGACATTTTTCCATAGGTCTTGCTGCTGACACGTCATCACTAATCTTGTTTTCCATTTCTAGACAGTATTTTATAAATAATCATGTTGATTCTACAGCCAACACAGTGACACAGCATCCAGCCGTTATTTTTAGTTAAGTGCTGAGCTGAATATTCTCTCAGAACAAAATAAAACCCACAGCCAGTCTTAGGAAGCTTCTTGTTAATATCTAGTGAATCAACAGCTTGCTTACCCATTTAACATTGCTTTTATTGATGATGAAATTTAGATTTAGTGATAAATGTGCCACCACTAAAATATCCCCTTTGGGATAAATAAGATTTAGCAGAAACCAAAGTCCTGGATTCTTCCATTCACTGCTGTACATGTATCTTCATGGACTATGCAGTATCATCCCACAAAACCAGCACTGAGAAATGAGAAAAATATTTTGCTACAATTTAGTTTAACATACAAGATTTTCTAATGCTACACTAGTGGCAAATCTGCTTCTCTAGGCTGTCTTATTGAAAATAAAGTTCTGCATTGGATAGTTTGATTACTTTTATCTAGCAAAAAAATTTATGAAGCTTAGCTCTATACTAATATAATGAAGAGTTCAAAGCAATGATGCCAAATCAAAAAAAAAACAGAACAAAACAAGAAAAAGCAAGCAAAAAAAAAAAGTCTAACACTAATAATCACCACAGTTTTAATTCTTAGCCTTACACATTTTAAAAACCATAGTAAAGCACAGTGCTGTGGATGTGTCTTAACCATACCTTGACAAGATAAAGAATAATTTCTAGTAGTTATCTATTGCAAGGTATATTAAGACATCATATGTTACATGCTGGCTTCAAACCAAAAAATGAATTCTGCTTTTAATTTTCATTTGACTTTGTGAATCTACTTTTAATTCTCATTTTACTTCATCTAAGTACAGTTCCTAGCAGATAAACAACTATTGGGCAAGGAAATATTAGTGTAGTTGGCATTAACAACTGTTTGTAGTCACAGCAAAGGGGAAAAAGACTGAATGGATGTAGGAGCTGAAGTGTAATGTCCACCTTTGTTAGTAGAATGGCATGTTTAAATATGGCTGTGTAACACAGCCCTAGCTAAATATCTGGAGCTTCATGCAACTGAAGTACTATATGCATGCCACGTTCAGGTTACAGTCGTATTTCACAACTATGATTAAACACATTTTGCTGGAATAGTGTAGACATGACTTTTTCTTTTAGTAAGAAGGTCACAACCTGTAATGAGGAGAAACCTGTCATACAGGAGTGCATCTTCCACCTACTGCAGTAAAACTATAACGTAGGCATATTTTAGAACCCAGGCTCGTAGATCTGTGCCAATGCCATGAGGAATCATCAAGATCTCTGCACAGCTACGCTCAAAACCAGGACTATTATATAAAGCACCAGGGTGATTATCTGGAAGAGAGGGATATATGCTGAGTCAGATGGTTGCAGTAGAAGGGCCTAAGAACAGTTATTTCAATTTCTTTAGGAATTTAGTAAGTGCACAAATTCAATAAGGGCACAAATCTCCAGACATGCTCCTATCCCACCAGCTCCAGTACTTTCTCTGTGCAAGTGCTGGGTGCAAACCTGCTTTGTGACACCATAGGTCTATCAGTCTCATAGGTACATGGTGCCTAAACCAGAGTGTGCATGGGTAAAGCCGGGCTTAATTTCTGAAGGCAGGACAGTCTCTCTTCTTTGGGCAATGAACATCCTGTTTTCTCTTTAGTCCTTCACTGGACTGCATCATATGTTGATATAGTTAGAAATAGTATATTATTATAAATTTACATAGTATAGTAATTATAAATGTAGAAGCATTGTAAAGCAGAGAACAGATATTATGAAATGAAAAATATTATTAAATGTAATATCCTATATTGAATTATTTGTCGAAGTATCAATGATTCATTATACCAATAATAAAGGTTTAAGTAAGGTAACATTATTTATGAAGAAAAACAGAAACCCAGAAGACAACCTTCTTCCCATGTTTCTCTAATGAGGTCTTGTAAAGTGTAAAGGTTATTCCAGAGGCCATCAGTTACAAAATTCATATAACCCGTACTTTAGAAATGTAGTTTTTGGTAATTAATAAAAAGGCACCAACAGTATATCCTGCAGAGACAAACTACTAACATCTGTACACAGCTATTACTTGCAAAGAGAAATTCCAGCATACAGTGAAGCTGCACTAATCTCACTTTGCTGCCAGCTGTATAGAAACTCATGACCTGTTTTTCAAATGTGCTTGTTAAGACTGGACAGAAATCAGGTCATTGGCTAGAGAGATGAGATTTGTACAGTGGCTCTAAAGAGCCTAAATAGTTCAAACTGGCATTTAAGCCACACATGTGCCTGCATACAAAGTAATAGCTTTCTGCAAGATACATTGCACACTTTTCAATTAAATTTTACTTACCAAAGACATAGACCTTTCAGGTGGTCCACAGTTTCCATGTGTGCTCACTGGAGTGTTTGGCCAGCTGTCAATAGTGTTGGTATCCTTGGGTTCTTGATGTTCTGGGACAGGCTCATACAAGCTGTCCATTGAGCCCTCCTAAAATACATTTAAAAAGATTTTCAAGGATGAACACTCATAAACACATTAAAATAATAAAAATTTTAAAAGCAAGCAGTTTCTGTAATTTACAAGATAGTGAGTGATTTTGCTCCCCTGTCTTTTGGATTCCTTTATTTACTTCTTTGCCTAAGAAAGTATATACAAATTGATTACACTAAGTACCCAGATGCTGGAGTTCACAGTATCATGGCTAAGATTCCAAAGACTGGCAGGGATAAAGCTGAGGCTACAGCAAAAAGAACATTATTTGCTTAGCAGGAGTAAAAATCAGATGTATACCTCCACCTGAGCACTACATAAAAATTCCTGTGAAAACTACAAAAACTATTAATGATGAATATTTTTATATAAAAAGGTTTTATAGTTACTACTTCTTTATGGAAAAACAGTTAATTTAATGTAGAAATGTAACCCCATTCCTTAGAAATAAATGGAAACAATGATGCCAGCTCCCAGAATTTGAGTCATAATTTAGTCCCACAAAATAATGAGAATGGCTAGAATTAAAAATAAATTCTATTTGCATTCAAATTTTTCAGCTCTATGTTATAATGCCCACATAAGGGTTCTTTTTCTCCAATCATCAAGAATATAAACATTTTAGCAGAAACTAAGATTTTCGCATTTATCCCATAACACCAGGATTACATATGCACATCATCATTCCATAATTCAATGAAAACAGGTGGTAAAACTAAAGAGACTCTGTGTAATGATCCTAGATTTAGATGTTGCCACTTTGATCCACACTGAATAATTTTCTAACAAATTTTGATTATTGATTTTAATGTCATTAATTAAGGAATAAATCAAATTTATAGTAGTGTGACTTACAGCAGAGCAACACCATTGAAATTAACATGGTATATCATTATTTTAAAGCATTTGTTCCTCTAGTTCAGAAGATAAACACAGATGTATATTTTAAGTTCTATTAATAATATGTAAAGTTTTACACATAATATTATTGACTGGTGAAACAGCAGTTCAAAGATGTGACTATATTTTGCCACCACAATGTTTATCTATGGTTCTTTACTTGCTTCACTGTACTAAAGTCTTGATAAATGTTGTGGGAGAAATATTACATGTCGAACCTCTTGAAAATGCTCGAGTTACGTACTGGATTTTTTTCTAGGAACTAATGAGTTAACTCTTCTTGGGAAACTGGTGCATGGTTTGTGAAACACACTACACATGGCTTGTGCTCCTAACAGCCACCTGAGCCTGGGTGTTGACAGCAACTGAGTTCATTCATAAGAATAGTATTTTCTCTTACTGTAACTATATTGTCATGTAGCAATGATGGCTAAGGCTCCCAGTCTGAATTTGTGGATTAAGCATTTCTAGATAAAAATGAAGAGTTTAAAACCTTGTTACACACTTCCAGGATTCTGCACTATAAAATGTAACCATATACTTCTCTCTCAGTAAAGAATAATACAGGACTTTGGTGAAGAGAATATTTAATTAGGAAATGGAAGCATAAATGTGAGCTCAAATAAACAGGGTAGGGGGGGAGGGAGGCAAGGGAGAATGGGATTGGTGGAGAAAGAGGGTAAGGAGAGAGCGAGAAGATGCAAAGAGGTGAATAAAATTATTTAAAGGATAGAAGGGGGGAGAGTAATAATAAGAGAAGGAAAAGAGAAAAGAAGAGGGGAGAGACTGCAAGAGAGAGAAAGAACAGAGGGGGGAGCATGTAAGAATAAGTGCTCAAGAAAAGGAAAGAGGAAGACTGTGAGAAAGAGTGCAGGCAAGAAAGAGAAAGCTCACATGAGAAAGATGGAATGCAAGGGTGTGAGAAAGGTCAGAAGTGCAAGAGAAAAATAAGCAGGAAAAAGGACAAGTGCATGTGGAAGAATGAGGATACGAGAAATCACAGGAAAAAGAGAGTGTACAAGGAAGAACTAGTGCAAAGAAGGGAGAGCAGGTTAAGAAGAGAAAGAAAGTGATGAGATAGGAAGGGAAGGAGAGAGCATGCATGATAGCAAGTGAGAGATACCATGAGAGTGAATAGTAATGTTCTTATGGCATGCAGAAGAAAAAACACATATGAGAAAGTAAGCATGATGGCATGTGTGAGGGTGCAAGAAAGGATGTGAAGTCACAAGGAAAGGCACAATGGTGTTAGAGAAGAAGCACCATCAGAAGAAAGAATGTAATGGCCTGAGAAAAAGAATAGGTGCAAGAAAGAGCAGGACTGTGTGCAAGAAAGAGAGGGCACAATAAGAGGTGTGTGAGAGCACATCAAGGAGTGCTAGCATGTGAAAATGGGCATATGTGCAAGGAAGAGTTTGAGTGTGTGAGAGATGGTAAAATAGAGGTAGTGTCTGTAAGAGAGCAACAATGAGAAGGAATAAGGGAAAGAGGAAGAAAAATGAAGAGTCAGAAGACACCTCAAAAATAGATTGAGACACTGCACCAGTAAACCAAGTCTGAGTGTGGCAGAAGGAGAGAAAGCACTCATTAAAAAATGAGTGTGACATCATGAGAAGGAACAAGGATGAGGTTGAGAGAAAGGGTGTGAGATCACAAGAAGAGGAATGAGGTCATGAGAATGGAGGTTGTCAGAAAGGGATTAAGTGCAGGAGAAAAAGAACAGGTTGAAAGAAAAGGAATAAGCACAAGAAAGGGCATTATCAACTGTGAGAAAGAGCAAGTATGTGTGAAAGAAAGAGCTACAGAAAGATATAAAGGGCAAGAGAGAGAGAGAGATAAAGCTTGCATGAGAGTGGGCTTGAGAAATGATGGGTGTGAGGGCGTAAATGAAAAAGCCAGCAAACAAGAAACAAGAGAGAGCAAGCATGCAAGAAAGAGCAAGGTTGTGAGAATGAGGACCAAAAAGAATAAGGACACAAAAAGGGGAGTTAAGAGTGAGCACATTAAAGAGTGATAGAGGGTGGAAACAAAGAGGGAGACAAAAAGGGAGAAGAGAATATGAGGAGACAGAGGGAAATAAAAAGGTGAGAAAAGAATGAAAGAGAGAGGAAACATAAGGGGAGAAGGTGTAAGAGAGAGAGGATGGGAAGAGCAAGGCAGCCAATTAGGAAGCATGAATGACTGAGGTGAGAATTGTGAGGGAGACAGAGTACACTAATAAGACAGCATGTCTAGGAAAGAGATGTGCTGTGAGAGAGAAAGTGAGCATGAGGGCATAAGAAAGCAAGAACAAGGGTGTGAAAAAGTGTGCAACATCATGAAAAAGAGGGTAACATTATGGGAATGGGGGCACAGCCATGAGAAAGGGTACAAGGACATGAAAAGGGGTTCATTGATGCAACAAAGATCAAGGGCATAAGAAAGTGAGTGAGCATGGAAAAGCACTATCGTGTGATAGAGAGCAAGTGCACATGAGAATGTGTGTGCACATGTGAGCGAAAGATAAAGAGTGATAAAAAGGGATAAAACAAGAAACAGAAGAGACAGAGGTGCAAAGAGAAAAAGAGGACAATAGAAAGGAGGAGACAAGGATATAGAAAAATTAGAGAGAAAATTAGTAAGGGGGAGAAGAGAAATAAGGTGTGAAACAGAAAGATAAGAAAGAGGGGAGCATGTGTGCAAGAAACAGGGACAGTGTGGAAGAGGAGACTGTGCACATGAGGGAGTGAGTGCAAGGGCATGAGAAAAAGTGAGTGAGGCTGCAAGACAGGGTATAAAGGGACAGGGTGGGGTGCAAGGCTATGAGGAAAAGCATGGATGTGAGAAAGGGACTTGTCACAAGAAAGAACGACAGTTTGCAAGAAAAAGCAAGGGTGCACAAAGGAGTGAGGAAGCACGCAAGAAATAGAGATAGCACAAGTGAGAAACTGCAAGAAAGCTAGTGTGAGTGGGTACAGGGGGTACATGACAGGGGGCATGAACAGGCAAGAAAAGGAAGGAGGGAGTGAGCAAGGAAGAGGGAGTGAGAGCATGTGCGAGAGGTGGAAAGACAGAAGCACTGTGCAAGGAATAAAGTGCCTGAGAAAGCAAGCCTGAGGTTGTAAGAAAGACTGAATATGAGGTTGCAGGAAAGGATGTGAGTTTGTTAGGGTTTAAGATTGTGAGAAAGGATATGAGGTTGCAAGAAAAGGCAAACACTCTGAGAAAGGGTGTGAGGCTGCAAGAAAGGGTGTGAAGATGTGAGAAAAGTAATGGGCATGAGAGGGTGTGCATAAGAAAGATAAAGGGGAAGAGAGAGATAAATAGATCATGAGTGAGTGAGAAGGTGAGCCCTCAAGCAAAGGAAAGAGAAAGCATGTGAATAGAGAGCATGTGATGGAAAGGGAGTCCATGAGAAGATATGTATGCAGGGACATGAGAAAGCATGAGAGAAACACCAGAAGAAAGGGCATGAGGTTGGAAAAAATGGGGTAAGGACATAAGAAAGGTTCGAATAAAGGAAGTAAGGATAAGAGAAATAGGAGCATGTATAAAAAAAAAAAAAAGTGACTGAGACAGAGCAAGCATATGAGAGTGACTGCATGTGAGAATGAGTGAATGTGAGAAAGGATGAGAGCAAGCAGAGGCCAGGGTGCAAGCTTTCAGGAAAGAAAGCACTCAAGAAAGGGAGGGAGAGAGTGTGTGTGGAAAAGAGAGAGTTGCAGAACAGAAAGAAGAGAGCACAAGAAAAAGTTTATGCAAGAATCCAAGCATGACTATGGGAGGAATAGTTAGTGCAGGGTTACAAGAAAGGGCAGCAGTGTGGGAAAGAGCAGGGGAATGAAACAGAGTAAGGACACATGAGAGAGTGGGCTCTAGTAAGAAGAGGCACAAGAAAGAGTGAGCACACATGGGGGGACAGTGGATGTGAGAGAGAGGATGGCCAAAAAAGCGAGTGCAAGAAAGGAAGAGTGTGAGAGAAAGAACAGAAGTGAGAAAGAGAGTGCCCAACCAAGAGAAAGCATGCCTTTGGTTTATAAAAAAGTTTTCTTTGCTGACTGGTTTTATACTTTGTAGGAATCTATTTCCCTTCTAGGAGGTAAATATTGAAAGAAATAACTTTCTTTTAGGGCAACTCAAAGTATTTACCTTTCTTGCTTCCTTTTTTTTTTTTTTTACATTGGGTCTACTTTTATAGAAAATACTGAAATGTCAGTAAAGTTTTTTATTTCTCATGTAAACTCCTTTAGTAGTCCTGAGTATACTAAACAATACAAAACCATATGAGAGAGAGTAGAAGAAAAGAGTGGAGTAGTTAGTACGTTTCCTTTCCCCTACATGAGAAGGCTTTTTGAAGCCCTTTGCCTCAGGAACTTTGTGGGAGAAAAGGTTGCTAGTTCAGATCTAGAAGAAAATGATTGTAGCTCTTTTCTTTGCCTGATACTGTTATCATGGCATGCAGAGACTAGACTGATCATAAGGCAAAGAGAAGTGCATTTAATAATGCAATCAGGTCATTGTCCAGCTCAGTATTTAAAAGTGAACTCCTGTGTATGATGAGATGAAAGCAACCCAGCTAAAATGAACAAGGACACTATGAAGATGATTACATGGGAAGCCCTACAAAGCTCAATCCCTCAAATTACTTCTACTCACACTACACTTTAGAGGATGGTCATTCAGGTAATCCTTCTTTGTTAAAACATATTATTAAGTCAATTCCATTTCTATGTAACATCATCCCCCACCAGCCATAGCAGCATTAGCATCTTTCTATTTACTCTGTGGTTTCTTTAATACATGAAGGTTCTATCTAATTAATAACACATGTATTACACCACTGTTATTAATTCTTATTTTCTCTGCATCTTCCACCATAGAAACATTAGTGACAAGGGATGTTTCAGTTTATAACATTAGATACAATATATTTTACACTGTGCTGTCAGAACATCTTTAAACCAACTATCAAAATAAAATATATAAATCGTTCAATGCTACTGAAAATTGCTAAGATGATCAGACTTTAACTCTTTACTTAACTTTATGTTTTACTAGCAAAAATGGTGGTTAGAAAGCTACCATATGGAAGAGAAACAGACAAATGAAGTGATCTTATTTGGATTAAACCATAAGATCAGTGTTCAACTTGAATAACTGATCTGAGCAACCCTGTGATTAGGAATGTTGTATCCTTTCCCTACTGCTTTTCTTGCCTAGGTTTCTGATGTACAAAATGTTGGCATGTCTTAAGTACCTTGAATTCTTTTCTGCATTCGTTAGTTCTGTTACTAATGCCACTGTTCACTGCCAAAGAAAGTAGGATCTAGCCTTTAAGTATTGTCTTGTGTAAGAAGTCTTTCATTCCCCTCACATCCACTTTCTTAAGGAAATTTTACTGAAATTAATTTCTTCTTTGAGATAGAAATATGTCTGTCTCTGCCTCTCTTAGGAAATGAAGTGATGGACAAGAATGAACCAGGGTACTGTTAACAGCACTGGTGCCACACTTGTCTTATGTCAGCTAATAGACATCCAAATAATTCCTTGTCAAAGTTGTTGAAACACCACCGCCATACTTGACAGGCAGGTTTCATGCAGCCGCCTTGTTTTAGAGGGTTTGCTAAAGCAGACGCAGGTTCTTGCATGCCAAGAAGGCTCAATGCCAGGACACTTTCCTGGATATGTATACTTTACCAGTAGAGTTGGAGCCTCTGTCTTCCTTGTGGGTCCAAAAGTAGAAAAATACCTGAAAAACTTGCTATATGGGCTACATGTACAACCGTGGTGAAACATGGCCCCATCTAAGGAGACATGTCTGGTTTTACAGGAGTAAATGCTACCAAACCAGTAAGAGTATGCCTTGTCAGAAAAGAGAATATCGCAGAACAGGATTAACTGGTAGTATTCCAGGTGATTTGGTGCTCACTCCAGTGTGTATATCCTCAATACTAGATAGTTGATTCAGGAAAATAATCTTTAATAAAACAACCCTATCTTAACTAACAGACTTGATGATTCAATAATATCTCTTATTTCTCAGATTTGCAGGATGCTGCCATTGATTAGGCAGGGTATCAAAATAGATGATTTGGCAACATATTTCTTACAGTTCATACAGAAGTGCTTAAGTTGGGCACCTCTCTTTTTACTGTCCATGAAACAAACAGTATTTTAATTATCTGACATGCTAAGCATCAAAAGATGGAAAAGACACTGCAAATTCAGAATTAAGATTGATCTTTTAACATGATATATCTACAAAAGAAGGGACATATATGCTTTTGATCACTTTGTAAATGGAAAAGGGACACAAGTTTTTGATGGCAAATCTAACTTGTCTGCAAATCCCTTAAGACAAAGGCAATGAGTCCAACGCAAAACTAATCTCAGCTGAGAAACCAAATCATTCTGAAGTCAGGTCAGGACACAAAGTACTTCTGGTAAACACCCCCCCATGCTGGAGAACTCATATTAGGACATCAAAGGGCTTCCAGGTGGCAACAGATTGGAGTCATTTCTGTCTGCCTTCCTGGGAAGGGCAGAGTCCAGTCAAGCTCCAAAGCCCTTACAACCATTTTGTGAGTACTGAGTGTTTTCAGCCTCCATGTCACCACTTGCTAGACTGGCCCATAACACTGTGTCTCTCATGCCAAAAATATGTCTCAGTTTTATGGACAGGTATGAAAACAAACCTAGAGAGAATCACATCCAACAGCATAAACTGATGTTTCTTTAACTACCATAGTGTTCCACCACTTTGGATCAGCCAGAAGTCTGGTTCTACTCTGTTTTTAAACAGGATATTCTTGTAATTCCTTCATTTTTAGCTTACTTCAACCACTATTCTCCATAGGGTATAAAACTTGTCTGAGCTATAAACCAATGTATTTTTAAAAGATATGCATATGCACAGACACATGTACACACAAGAACATGCTCATTGCAGTCTGAAAACCTGTCAGTCAGTCAGTCTATATGAGGAAAATGCTTCCATGCAAATGGAAAAAATGCTATTTTCTTGGACTGCTCTTTTTGTTCTGTCTGCTGATAGTCTAAACTTCTCTTCCATGGATTCAGGTTTAACAGTAACTCCAGATGTTCACTTGATGTATATCTGTGGTGTTTTCTATTTATCAGTGGCTATTTGTGTCTACTAAGGAACTAGCTTCTCTAGTGACTTTACAAGATGTGTCTAAAGTTGTTTCTCTGCATTATTTCTGCCTTGACTGTCTTGAAGACAAAAATACTCTTATATTGATACTTCATCCACTTTGTTGCCAGCATTTCAGTCACAGGCTGACAGAGTAAAAGTAGCTAGTGTACATATTTGGATCACTAGCTCATTTCCAAACTAGACAATCTGATTACTGAAAGCAACTGCACTGTGTCACATGCCTAGGGAGGACTGTGCAAATCTCTGAGCTTTATGAAGTACATAAGTGACCTATGAATTGTCTTTAGGTCTTGATAGCTTGTAAGGTGTTTTGCTATGTGTTGGGAAGATTACCAAAATGGACAGAATGGCTCCCATGGGAAGCTTGTAAAGAATGGAGGTTATCTTCTTAGCAGCAATCTTTAAACAGAACTAATTACTTCATTACAGAAACTATCATGGCACTAGCTTTCACTTGTCTGAAGCATTCATTATTACTGCAGTCATTAACTCTCTCACAGAAACTCCAGTTGCTGCATACTCAGTTTAACAGAGAAACTGCAACTTGATTTACTCCCACTGACAGAGTCTACCTCACGTTTTCTCTAAATGCTGACTTCTCAATTAATACAAGGCTCAATGGCTTTCTAAAAAGTAAACTACATAGAAAGCAAGAAGCTGCCCCAATGGAACAATAAAATACTGGTAGAACAGTTCTGTCCCAAAGACCTTCAGAAATGAGTATTTTCAAGCTGTTACAGATTGCACCAAAAAGCCATTGTTAACTTTGAATAAATACCCAGACAATCACATTAAACTAAGATCAAAAATGTCATTGAATTCACAGGGATTTATTTTTTATGAGTGACTCATCACAGAATCCTAAAATACCACTGTATTTTACTTTAAATACTCCAAAACATCTTTTAAACCTTATGATCTTGAGAACACCAGTACTCTGCACTAAGATAGCATTATCAATCAAGAACAACAGTTTACACAGAGCAGCTCCCCTATTCGAATTTGTTACAGTGTAGTTTGAATATGTTTTTAATTGTTCTTTTCTAAGCATAAACTTCACACCTGGACAGAAGATGAAAAATAGGCAAACAGATCTACTGTGCTGTGTAAATACAGCAAATATACTCACCTAATTACCATTACTGAGTATTGGTATTGGCAGCTGGTTAAGCTTTGAAAACAGAAATAGTTTCTGTGGAATTCCTGTCCTGATTTACCTGTTCATTCTCACCAGTTGTCTTAGGGCAAGGAAAGAGGGTAAAAAAAGGGAGAAAGTAAAAAAACACCCAACCAAACAACCAAGCCTGAAGAGGGTCTTAAATAAATTCCTCTGTCTGTGAGTAAATATTGTCATATGACTGGTTTAGTCCTGATGAGTAAGTATTCACACTTGGCTAATAGAAAACTAATGTTTGAAAAGTTCTAGCAGTTCTCCCAAACTCTCCAAAACCAAAACAGATTATCTAAAAAAACCCCCACCAACCAACCAAACAAAACCAAAACCAAAACCAAAACCAAAACCAAAACCAAAACCAAAACCACCACCACCACCACCAAAAAACCACAAAAACCCCAACAACAAAAAAAAAATCCACCAAAGCCTGAAAGCAAATACTGACATACACATGTTTAGTTATTTTAACATACATATGAGGAGTTTTACTATGTGGAGATCAAATGCCTCATGTTTAACTCTGCATATTTTTGTAATAGTCACAATTAGTGCATAGCACATTTATTATATGCTTTTTGTTTCATCTTATTTTTTTATGAATCACATTTTGCTATGTGTAATTTCTCCTACATAAACTCATCTATGCAAGAGCTACTTGCTGTGGTTACCCTTGCACAGTTTGTGATATAACGCCTTGATTTTTTTCCATCCCAACACGCCCACCAGTTCAGTTTATCAACTCAGTAACTCACTAAATAAAAGCACGTATGTGCACACTTACCAGAGAAAAACAGAAAAGATTCATGTTGGTATTGAGATTCACTCCAGCACCCCAAAATTCTGTACCTCAAACTCCCACTGCACAATGCAGCTCCTTCTTGCTCTCCCAGCTGTTTGTACATTTCTCCCTGGAGATTACTGCAAGATAAAATCCCTGCAATAATCCATGGGATTCAGAGCCCATTATCAAATGAGACAGGCTTCCCCAGACCAGTACAGACTGTTTTCTGAATTAAAGAACAATGTTTACCAACAAAACGAAAGCATGGTCTGAAAGATTATGAGGGACTTGGGAAATGCTCTCTCACAGTCTATTGTTCCATTTAGTTTATCATCTAACAGAAATAAAACTCTTCCTGCCTAAGAATACTGCAACATACAGCTAAATCCAAGGCAAATCTTCTCAGTTTACTCAGATTATCAAAAGACACACAGAAATTCTTGGAAAATACTAATTTTCCATACAGATGAATGTATTTACAAAAATCAGTAATTATTGACCACATTTTGAAAGGAATGGTCTTTTGAATGGCCTTACTTCAGGACCTTGGACAAGAAATATGTGGGCCACAATCAAATTATTAAAAGAACCCCACAAAACTCAAACAAACAAACCCCTCACACTCTGGGCCTGTACACTAAAGAATAATTGCCAACTAGCGTCTGACATGTTGACTGCTTGATGATGGAGACTAGACTAAACCAATTTTCCTATTAGAAAACATGGTGAATCTAGAAATTAAAAAATTGTGAGTGTTCAAAGCTGATTCATAGGCTATAATGAGAGGTATTATAGTGCATAGAGACAGACAGATGAGGGATAAGCAATTGTAAAGAAAAACAGTCACTAACTGGTATAAATCAGCAAAATTCCATCACCCATAGTGGAGTAGAACAGTCTGAGGAAGAAATAGTGCTAAAAGCACTGTGAGTTTCAGATTATTTCAGATTATAAAATACCTGAAATTAGACTGGTATTGAAATATTGCCTTCCAACCCACAATTCATTTCCCATAGCTCTTATGTGAGAGCTATGATATTTGGTTACATGAACAAGCAGCAGTTGGTACCAAAGAGATAAGTTAAATTCACCACAAATGGAGAGGTAGTGTAATTTTGTGACCAAGATCTTAATTTTCCTACTTCAGATCCAGAGCTTCATATTTGTAAATAGCAAGCATCTTTTTCATTTTCATCATTTTTATTCTAGCAATTTTGCAGTATGATCCTACACTCCAGTGAATTTGTAACGTCTGTATTTTGGCAGAATAAATACATTTTAACACAAGTTAGTTTCTACCCTGAACAAAATCCAAACAAAGCTCACACAAAGGCACACCGACAAACAGTAGAGGACAGATAAGATTCAAGATTTCAAAGGAAAAGATCTTTAGTTTGCACTTTGCCTACTTACTGAGAAGTATATAAAAGTCTTTTCTGAAGGCTTTTTCAAGACCTCCTTTTCAGTTATAATTTCAGGTTGTTTTCACATATTAGAAAAGTAGGGTTGGCTATGAAGAGCTTTATGAAAAATATGAACAGTTTAGAAACCAATTAACAAGAGACTTCTCATTTACTTCTCCTACAGACTTGAGGAACACTAACAGATTTTGTCAATTACCACCTAGTGACACTTTCCTAATGTGATTATACAAAAATAGACATCTGAGAGGCCTAGCTTGCTACAGATGGGCTTGCATTTGCTTTGTGGCTTACTAGGTAGTTTCCTCATGAGGGAGGAAGTTCTTATCCTTCCTATGCCTTAGGTTCTCCAGATGGAAAAACTAAAATAACAGCACAAACCTCATGCACAAAGTACCACAAAAGTAATGATCAAAAGCACTATGTCCCAGCTATGGAGTATTACCTTTTTATTTTTTTTTTTTTTTTTTAAATACCTACTTACAGTAATAACTATCTGGAGTTTTTCATATAGACTTAATTGCTGGTAAAATGACAAGATGTAGTAAGGAACAAACACCTGAGTAACTCAGGGAGATGTTTTTCATTCAGATTGATTTAAGCTCTTGATTTTGGGTTGTAGATTTTGAGGGAGTTTTGCTATGCATATTTACTCTGAAAGGAAGTTCTTAACTTTGTAACACAGATACTCAAGGCAAGAGTAGCTAAGATAGCACAAATCTTATACTGAGCTATTCAGTTCTAATTTTGCTTGTATTTGCAGACATGCAGAAAGAAAAATAACGTAAAAGATAAGAAGCAGTCTGTATCTTCAGTTGCAGACATATACATACATCGCAAACAACTATGTAGGAAAGCAAAAATGCAGAGCTGTATATGGCAAGCTTTTGTGAAGAGAGATGTTCATCTGGAAACTTTCTAGGGCATTGGGCCAACTCTTGTTTCGGTTGTTCTTACTTCACCATTTGGACAGGTGCAATTCATCACCTTGAAATCTCATGAGCTAAGCACTATTCCACGGAAGTAAAGTGTGAAAACCAGAGGCAGACTTTGTGAATACCGAGCTGGAGACTGAAACTGGGAGTCACACCTGTTTAGGCTCTGTGGATGTGCCTTCTGAGTGCATGCCCCAGATGGCTTGTTTGACTTCCTTCATTTCCAAAAGGCAGACCTCCAGCATTCAATTGTTCTCATTTCATATCCTGGTGCATTCATCTTTTTGTTTCCAGCTATATCAGCTTGAATGCATTACAGTGACAGTACTGGGTGAAAGTTAGTTATTCAAGTCAGGTATAAAATATTCAGTTCAAATATCCCCCTTGAGAGACAGAGAAATTTAAGCCACTCTTATTTCCATTCTGCTGAGCTCATAGCTTTACAGGAAATAGCCTTCAGTGAAGACTTCAAGTGGGATCCCAAAGCACTGCCTCAGATATTCTGGATGCAAGCCAGTAAGACCATAGGAGTAAAGACCACACATTTGTTATTACATGTTTTTGAGTACTTTGCTACGACTCCTTTTATGAAAAGGTAGCATTTCAGAGCTTTACTAATTCACTGATATAGCCATCTGTAAGGGTCAAGTTTGTTAATAGGGCTAAACTAGAGATGACATTACACACCAGGTGACGTCCTAGACCAATGAATAAATTACAAACTGTGAGGAAACCCCTATTATAATAATTAAAATAAGATGCAAGAGCTTATGAATGGTTGATTGGGAACAATGATATGAATAAAATAGTCAGTAAGAGTTCTTAATATCACTTGATATCAAAGCTGTGTAAAGAATTTGAACTTTGAAAATAATTAAAATACCAGTAACTAAGTAGAACAAAATTGAAGGTAACATCAGTGTTCTGACATGTATGTACATTTTCCTGTAAAGCTGGTATAAATAGAGCAATTTGCAGCAGCAGTAACATACCAGAACAGCAAAACACTGCAACGAGAGTACAAAAATGAGTTTTACCAAAGAGGAACCTTCAATTCCTAGCTCTAATTGTGCACTACTGTTAGCATTTAATCCTCTTTCTTCACGGCTACATGATTTCTACATGCTTGAGCTCTACATCATTGCAAGTAGTTCAAACACTTTAAAACAGAAAAAAATGCTCACAAAAAGAGGCTTTCATATAGTGAGGTTTCTATTCCTGTGGAATGAATAGACTTCATAGCTGAGATCTCTAGGCATCCTTGGCCTTTTCAGGAGACTGGATTTCAGCTGTGTATTCACAGTATGTGGCAACCCATAAACTAGCCTGGCATACAAGCAGTTAAAATCAAGCCATAATTCAGGCACTCACAATTCAGCCTTGGCTCCAGGCTCCCAACCCTATGATAGCCATCCTACTGATGCAGCTTCATCTGTTACTGGGGTAACTCACCAGCAGAGCTGTGCAATTTGTAGATTTATTTGGTTTGCTGGACAAAAGAAAAATAATGTATTAGCAGTTGTTAACCTGGACACATCTCAGTAAGTCTGTGTCACGGTTTAGGGTCAGGGCAGCCCCTTAGACCTAACAGACGCTCTCTATTAACCCCCCTCCCT
>JANHGN010024998.1:41615-54015 GCA_024605025.1 Megaceryle maxima | reverse complement strand
GCCTTGGTCTGCATAGCAATCCTTAGTAATAACTCTAAACACAGGGTGTTATCACTGCTCGCAGCAGACACTGTCTGGGAAAACAGTCTGCTAACTTCAGAAAGTTCTGTTAGTTAGAAGTACTGAACTGAAAAATAAAAGCACTGAACAAAATTATTTCTGTTTTCACTCAAACCAAGACAGTCTGGAACTAATATTTACCCCTATCTTCTCTCTTCCTTTTATCCTTCCGTGCCATATCTATCCTTAATGAAAATGTGTGTCTACTTTTCCTCTGATCATTATCTATTTGTTATCTGAACATTTTCATACAGATTTCAACCAAGGGCAACAATGTTATTACCTGAATATAGTATGAGTATTAAATATATAACTAATCATATGCTAAGAGGTCACATTTCTCTATTCACTACACATAAAAAGTTGAATTATTACTTTGTCATGAGCTCAAGGTAAACTGAGTGTGTTGCTACTATGCTTCACAAGCTAACCTGGTGGAAAGTGGGACATTCAGAAATAAAATCAGTTCAATTCTAAAATCTTCTTCTTGACTCTCCCATTTCTTTGGAAAGAGACTGTGTCTCTCCTTTCAGCAAGTGACTACTCAATACATTACATATTTTCTAACATGTGAAGGCAACCATGTAGGCGGCACACTGGATAAAACTCCTGCCTCATTTCACCTGCTTCTGTTCACTTACAATAGGCAGATGACAAAACAATTCTGTGCAGAACACTTTCCTTGTTGACTCACAACCCATGACCAAGTGCTCTATGAGAAGTCACTATTTGCACCTAGGAAACTGGTATTATAAAGTAAGTTCAACATCTTCTATTGTGAGTATCCCCTGAAGACACTTGGAAAGGTAGAAAGCTCCATTTCAGACTACAAACACAATAGTGTCTCTAAGACAGAGCTACTAATATTTTATATTCCCGAATCAAATGTTCCAAGCACTGGTTTTAAATTACCTCTACTTATCGTTTGGAAAGGACCCACAAAGTACTAACTAAAAATTTGATTCTTCAAATGTTACTGATTTTTTTTTTTTCTTTTAGAATCTCCTTCAGTTTAGACACAGCTTCTTCATTTTCTCCTTTTACATTCAGCAGCTAATTAAAAATTGGTAAGGAAAAAGCTTCACAACCCCCCTCACCCCTGCCAAATTGCAGTATTCCATTCCTCTTTTGAAAAGACAGTTTTACAGATGTAATGACCAATTCAACACAGCAGCTTTTACAGCCTAGCAACAAGAATTTGCAAGAGAATTTCACTCAGTTAAAGATTAAGTTCACTCAGCATAATTAACCACAACATTTACTTCAGCATAGAAAATCAAGCAAATAAAGACACAAAGAGACAATATTCTGTAGCTCAAAGAGGCAAGTAAAATGCTTTCACAAGTTCCAAAATCCCAGGAAAAGTCTGTGCTTAATAAGGGCACTGGCAAAATTCCCATCAAACTTGGTGCAATTATAGTTTTCGTGCACCTTCTCCTGCTAACTGATCATATTTAATCACAACGTCATAAAAGCACATGGTATTTCCCATAAAATTCATTGTAACATTCAGCCATACTTAGAAGCTAACATTCCTTCTAGGATAAATAATCATATTGTTCTTTCCCTTGTCCCAGAAGTTTTACATATTTTTTTCAGAGCAATTATATTTTAATCAAAGGAAAAACTGCATCTCTGTTCTAGAGTGGAAATGTGCATTTCTTAAATGGGAAGGCCAAATCCTCTGCTCTATAATTGTACTGAAACTCAATGAATCTGGACCACACATTCTTTATTGCCATCTAGCACTCTACTGCAATTTAGAGTGAAAACTGCTAACTTCTATCGTCAGGCCAATTTATGTATTATCAGACAAAACTGATGTCTACAGTGAATTATGGGTATAGGAGTCATTATCTTCCAGGAGCACCTTGAAAACGAGATGTCTAATCTCAATAATGTAAGTTTCCTGGTTAAATAAATCCCCTGTGCTTAGTAATTCTATGCATTTATAGAAAAGATGTCACCATCACACCACCTTCTTAGACTTTAAAAAACATTTTAAAGCCTCAAGGGATTTGAGTCCTCACTAAATAGACTTGATTTCTATACTTACTACTTAGTATTCTTAACCACACAGTTCATGCATTTTTGTTATGTAATGGATTGGGAAATTGAAAGAACCAGCCTATTTTGCAAACATTTAGCTTCCCGTCACCCCATTTCCCTTTTACTTTGATGGCTTTTTTTAATATCAAGATGATGATCTTATTCAGCACACCCTGCTTGAAACAGCTCCAAACATTCAAGGCTGCCTTCTGTTTGTAACCACCCAGGCCTTGCATGAGCAGTTAGGAACAGAGCTTCAAAAGGCCATCAGAAGTTTTCCAATCCACTCTACAAGAAAGATTGCCTCTCCACTTTTGTTTGAGAATTCAGGTTAAGGACTTTAGTCATCTACTTCTTCCTTGAGAGCCTGATCCAAAGCTAAATGAAGCCAAAAGGAATCCATCTATCGATCTGAGCACTTCTGGCAACTTAATTCAGAGTTCCTCTACCAATTTATACACAAAGCTCTATGCAGACTGAGAACAGTCTTTCTAACCTAACTTATATCCACTGCCTGTGGCTATAGGCACCTACTTCTGTTCCCACCAAATGCCTTACTTCTAGGAGATACCCAGAGATGGCTGCCAACAGCACCGAGCTCCAAGTGAAACAG
This sequence comes from Megaceryle maxima, assembly GCA_024605025.1. Classification (NCBI taxonomy): domain Eukaryota; kingdom Metazoa; phylum Chordata; class Aves; order Coraciiformes; family Cerylidae; genus Megaceryle; species Megaceryle maxima. Next base: position 51,293 of record JANHGN010024998.1, on the reverse strand, counting down.
AAAGAGCCAGCTGGCTCACACAGTCGCCTGCACGTATATGAGTATCCTTTCAGCAGAATGTATTATTTTGTCCACACCGCCATCTTATCTACAGTTGTCTGGGCTAGAGTTGGTTCCCAGCCAGCCAATTCAGACTTACATCTGCCTATATTTCTAGACACAACACCGGATTAAAAATATTCTTCTGTCCTTAAAGAGTCTACACTGAGACTCTTGTGTCCTGTCTCTTCTCTTGCTCTCATACAAATCAGGAGTAGCTCACTGGAAGACAGCAAAACCGCAGTAACAGCTAGAGTAGAAAAACTGAAGTGTTAACAACTTCATTGGTTAGCTGTTGGCTTATGTTTTCATTTTCTTATCAGGTTTGTGTGAGACTCACCTTTTTGGAAATCAAAATTAGGTACTCAGAAGTGACCCATTTAGTTTTCATATACCTCCTGGATCCTTAGCCAATTTAGATAAGTACCTGTCCATAGCATTTTCTTTTACAAATCATTCAAAATAAATTCCAAATAAAGCACCATATTTTAACCACACTAATTCTAAGTTAGACTCAGTAGCTTCTTAAAACCGTCTTCCTGATAAAAAAGCAATTTATACAACAGAAGACAAGCAAGCCATATCAGTTATACACTAAAGGCTATACAGTTGCTGTTCTGTCAAATAAAGCTTTTCTCCATCACTCTGCAGTTTAGGTTTCAAACTGTACTTAGCAAAATACAGTGGTAAACCCTAATGTTCTAGACCAGTTCTGAAGTGTGAGTACCAATGCATCTGGGAAGTACAAAATTTGCTTAAAAGCCAATTGTGTAAACACTTTAGGGCTGCAAATATAGCCATGACCTGGAATCCATCTCATAAAATAGCTCATGTTGCAGCGGGAAATACATGCTGCTACACAGAACACTTCATCCCACCTTATTGTTTTATATAGTTTGACAGCTCCACACTGTTTGGACAGACCATTTATATTCTTTGGAAGTTAGTCTGGATGGGCCCTTAGTTGGTAGATCACGGAATCACAGAATGTTAGGGGTTGGAAGGGACAGCAAAAGACCATCTAGTTCAATCCCCCTGACAGAGCAGGGTCACCTAGATTAAATCACACAGGAATGCGTCCAGGTGGTTTTTTAATGTCTCCAGAAAAGGAGACTCCACAATCTCACTGGGCAGCCTGTTCCAGTGCTCCATCACCCTCACCATGAAAAAGTTTCTCCTTACATTTACACAGAACCTCCTATGTTCCAGCTTGCACCCGTTGCCCCTTGTCCTATCACTGAATGTCACTGAGAAGAGCCTGGCTCCATCCTCCTGACACTTGCCCTTTACATATTTATAAACATTAATGAGGTCACCCCTCAGTCTCCTGCAAGATAAAGAGACCCAGCTCCCTCAGCCTTTCCGCATAAGATATCAGCAAAGCTTATTATTTTTCATCAGAGTTATGCCAGCTCATCCAGTGTCACCAAATATTTATACCCATGTAGCTAATTTTTGCGACACTGCTATTTTTTAGAGGCAAAGATACATCAACTGACACAGTGGCAATTTGAGCTGTTTACATCCCTGTGCATGTGATTGCAGAGCCTCCAGCTTGGAGTGTCCTCATTTTTGACTCTCCATGACCCTGCTATACTGTCTTACTGCCTCTTCATGTCTTATAGCACTTTTCTTCACTTCTAAAAACATACCATTCCATATGAGATGCAAACTGTACTTGCCTCTTAGGGCACCTTTAAAAAAAAAGTGTCAGTCCTCATGCCCTATTGCAAGTCATGCCTTTATATACCTGCAAAATATGCCCTGTCTGTACTGACTATTTCTGGCTTTTATTAAGGTAATCAAATGTGCAGAAGAGGCTGATGTTAAGGGAAAGAGGTCTGTACACTGCTGTTGGGACATGGTGCAGGAAGAACACATAGTATATCAGTGTGTTCTAAGATATTTAGGGAAAACAAAATTTAAATTTGATTATCACATGCCAGTAAAAATTCCATCAGCTACACACTGTCTGCACCAGTTGCATTAAACCCAGGCTTATATAGTGGGAACTGTAGATGTCATCTGCAGCCCTAGAATAACCTTGGCAGCATACCAGCACATATTCATTTCTGTGGAGAACAGTCTCGCTTCATGTAGCTGAGTCCTCATGGTACCTGAGACTGCCAAATTGTCTCAGAGCTAGTAACTGGATCACTCATTTAAATACATCATAGTTAAACAAGATGCTTGGAGTTGGCAGTTCCTGTAACTTTATTAAAGGTTGAATATGTAACCCTTCTCACACCCCTAACCTGATTTAGCAGAACATGATTACCTCAACAAAAGCCTAGGAAGCTTGAAAACTGGACCACATATGAACAAAAGCAGTAGAGAAAACAAACAACAAAAAATAAACAAAAACCAAACCAACACTACTGAGGACATCTCAGTGTTCTGCTTTGGTAGAACAGGTTTTTTCAAAAGGAGGATTATTATCATCCTCATGAATTATAGACTGATTGAGAGCTGAGACAGAGGGGAAAATGCACAGCAAGGTATTTCTGTATTTGCATAGAAAGGTCTACCTGGATAGCCTAACTTCTTTTAACATATGAGGACAGGGAACATTCAGGATAGTTCTTGAAGAAGACTGGCATCTACAAGTCTGCAAAAAGGTACAGACAACAGGTATAGTTACAGTTCAAAGACTCATACATCAAAGAGTGACCCATCCCTCTGTGACTCCCCTTGCTCTTATTTCACTCAAATTCTTCAAAGTAGGATTCAATGGAATAGATGACTTTTTTTATCCTGGATAACCATGGAACAGACAAGATTTACTCTATTGAATCCAGATGTGGTTCAACAACCTGTTACCCTAATAATATACAAAAGAAAACACTGCTGTATGCAGGAAGTAATGTCCACTAATAAGCTCCAAATGTCCATCAGAAATACTTTAGTGAATCACACACATATTGGTTTACTGGTACAAACTGCTAGAAGCAGTTTTACTCAGTACAGTGTATAAATAGGACTTCAAAGATGACTCTGCTAGACATACATTCCCACTTTCATCAGAGGGATTCATATGGAACCATTATTATCAGATCTAAAATTAACAATTTTTAGCACAGTTATCATTTGAATATCCCTATATCAAGGAATGTGTTATTATTTCCATGTTATTGTACAGTTGAGCTTATTGTTCTATCACCAAAAAGCATAATCATATACATGTCATCTAACAGACTCTGATGATGAGATGTTGGAATACAAAACACTGATTTTCAAATCTGTAGTTTAAGTTGCTTCCTCACTCTTAAGGTGCTTAAAGGTACTTAGAAATGTAAAGCCTGTCTGTGAAGAAATCCAGATACTATACAATTCTTTACAATATTGAGCAGCTACACAGCTACCCTACGTTTAAGTAAAATCAGGATCTATAATTTATGCATTTATGTTCCTATGTTACCATTGTGATTAATCTGATTGCTTTCTTTAGACACAACTTACCCAAAGCAGCTTTGCAGAAAGTAAGTGTAAAGGAGTGGACAGGACTTGTTCCTCCTGATACCTCTTACCTGGCAGCCCACCAATTGCAGCCCAGAAATTGCAGTATCCTTTCTCACTATGAGGATTAGGGTTCAAATTTTCTTTCTGGTTTCTGTTCTCCTCTTCTATGCGATTTATTCAAACACCAGGTGAGAGAGTTTCTCCTTCTCAAGAACCTGGAATTAGCTGTTCTACTTTATACAGACTAATTGTATACCAGCTGAGCTAAGGAGGGGGTGCATGTGTGTGCGTATGTTTGCATATGACTCTCTGGACTGGTTGCTAGAGCAGTCTCTTGACAGGTGGTATCATTGGATTCCCCAGTCCCAGCTCCAATAAAAATTAAACATTAATTTAGTTCACTGAAGCAGAAATGAAAATTGTTGCAGCAAGTAAAATAAAATGTTTTGGAGGACTGGCTGTAGGTGCTCAAGCAAGAAGTCTGCAGAAGACAGAAATCTGAACCACATACTAGAGTTGTAGATTTGTGTCCTCGGTATGCAGTGAAATATTTTCTCATCCTTAGAATGAAACTGGAAACAGTTCATTTATCCAGTTAGTTTGTAAACTGTGCAGTGTATGTAGTACAATCTCCAGTCTCTAATTTTCTTTATTATCTCTAATGTGTGACAGCTGGAGGGGCAAAGGACGGCATGCATCTTCTTACTCTGTCAACTGCTCACTGCTTACCTCCTTCCTCCAGTCTCTGGGAATTTGCAGGAGAGAAACTGTCAGGGTGAGAAAGGAGACATTTCATAGAGGCAATGTGAAAGCCCAATGCAATGAGATGATTGCTAGTAGCTTGCTGCTGTGTGTACCATTAATCACAGGGAAGTCAGAACATTTTGTCAAGAGCCCCTTGCTGTAAAATCCCATTTGGATTGAATGGATACGGGGAATCTTACTTAAAAGAAAATGATACTATGTGAAAATTGAATAGGAGAGGGCAAATGTGTGTGCATATGTTCTACCCTAGAATGGAAAACTTACTACTACTACAAGCGGTGCTAGAGACAGCCATAGCTTTGCTAGGTGTCAGTTTACACTTACTGAAAGAAGACATAGTATATATTTATCTCACATACAGCAACTGAGGTATAATATATTAGTAAGATATTAGATAGTAAAAAAGAAAAAACACAATACGAGGGCTGAAAATATTTTTCTGAATATGACTAATAACAATTTCAGTCACTGTTAGAGATAGGATAATCATCCATTCTTGCTCAAACATCTCAGTATATTGAGCAGTATGTCCACTCATGGGGTCTTAAGCACTCAAGAGATGTTTTCCCATTTTCAAAAGGTATCCTACATTTGCATGTTACCTGTTGTTTTTATATTAATCCTAGTAGTGGAAGATAAGTTGGAGTCCAGCCAGTGGGAACAAAGATGAATAGAACAAAGCCAAGGAGATGTGAAACAGGTCTTTTGCAGTGGAAACTGAGGGGAAAAAAAAAAAAAAACCAACATGTAACAGAGAGATTCAGTCCAGCTGTTTATGAGAGGTCCAGGCTTTCATGCAGAAGTTCTACTGAATTTGACAGAGAAATCTTATGGAATTTTTTTTAATCAGTTTACCACTTTCTGGATGAAATGTATAATCTTGAGGCAGAGAACTATATGTGTATACATAAACACTAGTTTCTAGAAACTGGTTTAAAATAATGCCTAGAAAACCTTCAAGTATAGGCCTGCTACTCTCTTCCTTACTAAAATCCATGTTATATTCATGGGTTTATTTACAAATGGAAAAAGAACTCTGTGATGTCATCAGTTTTACAGAAAATCACAGTAAACTTGCCAGTTGGGCATTATAACATTGGATTTGTAGAAACTCAGAAAATATTGAAAAACTAATGCAGTTATAAAGCTCTGCTAAATCTTAGAGTGCAGCTTAAACAGAAGTGTCTAGGAAAAATACCAAAGCAGACAAGTGAAAACAAACATGAGTGGGATATAATTACAAGGGATAAGGAGACTTTGGTTGTAATCACCAAAATGTATTGGTATTACCAGCTGAATCTTTGGATCGGGCTGATCCAAAGTCTGCTAAATGATAATGAGGGTATTTCTTTTGATTTTAATAGGTTCTGAACTTAATCCTAAAACATTTTGGTTTTGTGTATATGAGAACAAATCTTGTATGACATTAACTATCACAAACGGTGTCTCATTATTCCTTATTTGTAATGCAGGAAAAATAGCCTTTTTAGAAATAAAGACAAGAAAATAAATTTTTCAACAGTGCATTTCTTGGGTCTATACACTTAGATTTTGGCTTAGAGGTACTATGATCAATATTTCCAGGTGAAGCAATGAATTTCCTCTGTTTGGCATGTGAATAAAACTCTTGTAATGCACCTTTGACTTTAATTTTAGTTGCAGTCTGTTATTACTAATGAAAAAAAATACTTCCTAGCTTTTCAAATATATCATCTAGATAAATTGTTAACACTAAGAACTCCCCAGGCAGTAATGAATGACACAGTTTTCTGTGTTATCCCTGATAAAGTTTAGGATATGGAAAGCAGTTTAATCCTCTTTCTGTACTCTCCCATCTGTGCTTTAGAGCTACCATAGTAAATTACTACATACTGAAGCACTGCTTCAGATGCAATTTTGTATTTTCAAAGCAGAGATAATTTTACTCCACAGTGTATTTTTTAGGCTTTGTAAAAAAAAAGTAAAATGTTTAAGGAAGTCAGGTCAGATAAAACTGTTGCATTTAAGAGATGGATAGTAATTTTGAGTGAAGCAGAGCTTTCATAAAGGTTGCTTGAAATATGGAGTTAAGCCAAGCTAATCACTCTGTTTACAGAACATCTGCAATGCAAAGTGTTAAGATCTAAATCAAATGTAATATTTTGTTAATTATAAGACAGTCTCTATGCAGGAGTAGTTGCTGACAAATATAGCTTGAGGCACTCTATTGTACTTTAAATATGTTATTGCCTATGCCTAATGTCTTTGATTCTGCTTTCGTATTGCAGAATGAATTTACTTCATACGGTTTTGCCATTAACCTGCTCAGTCACTGTTAGGGCTCATTTCTTTCTCTGTGAGGGAAGCTTAAGTTTTGTGTTGGATTTTTCCACATTTTATCAGATATGCATTTTGCTGCTGTCTAATCATTATGGGTAAAAGGACTGATTTACTATAAATTGGAGTAAATTGACTGACTCAGTTCAGAGGCTGAGCATGAGAAGCTGCTCCAAGAGTAGAAGTGAATACAGAGGGAGACTGATTTAATAAACCTTATCTTGCATTTTTCTGCATCCACATAAAAACCTACATTTAATAATACTACAGAAATCCAGTCATTCCAGTGTCTTACTCAGGTCACCATATGGTTGTGGAACAGCTGTTTAATGTTAAACCTTCACAAAATCAAAATTATACTTACAGGAAGCAGCAAATACTTTGATGAATCTGCAGCCACAGTGCAGCATCTAAGACAGACAGCCACAAATTATCAAAACACTTTGCCAGAGAAAGAGTTCCTCTGTAACCTTTTGTTACTTTGAATTTCCAAATGACATATTGCTGCCTATCTTGTGTCCTGGGACTAACCTGAAGAATATAACCCATCCCACCTGATGACCTAAACCCTTCTAAACAAACATCTGTCACATCATAAACTGATTATGACAATACAGCACTTTCTCTGAGACTTAGCAATTGCTGCTAAGACTACAGAATTGTCAAACCTGAGTTGAATCTGCTGAATTCAGAGTGGAGAAAAAGGGCCTGTACATTTTTCCGAGGGGTCAGGTAACCCAACTCTGTAAAGGATAACTTGATAACATTGAAACAGAGCTGCTTCACATTGTGTATGCCAGTAATAAACTCCTCATGTTCATTTTATTTCCTCTAGGTCTTCATTGCCAATTGCTGACTGCTGGGATTGTTAAGGAACAGGCTCCTTCCTATCTTCACTGCCCTACCCACCCTACCTGTTCATCCAGTGTGGTGTGGGGTGGGTGGCGAGCAAAGAGCACCTCAGTAGGCAAACCTGGATTTATGTTTACCAGTGGGAGAAGTGACACAGGGAGTTTAAGACCACTTAATAGCAATGGAAAACTAGCAATCATGGATAAATTATAGTTGCATATTGTTGGAAGAATAGAGAAGTGGCACACCTATGCTGCTGTAAAGATAGAAGTTTCAGAAAGCTCTTGAAAAAATGGAAATACCTGAATGTAAGGCATTCATGTGGGCTTAAGTTTTCCCCTTTGGGTACGTAGTGTGATGTTATCAATATTGACAGTAATACAAGGGATCATGTAGGAGAAGCAGGGAGGGGATCTAAACCCTGCCTCTGGGAGGGAAGGAAAGCTCACTTCAAAGCTGATGCCTCAAGAGGCGAGAGAATTGAGTTACCTTGAGCCCAGGAAGGTCAGGGAATAGGGGGAACTGCTGGCAGCATCCTGCTTCCCTCTTCATCCCTGTCCTCACACCCTCCCTGGAAAGTTGGAGGGCAGCCTGTAGGGCTCTGCCTCCTGCACAGGAGAATGATCCCCAAAAACAGTGTTCAGCTCCCCAGGAACCCCTGGCAGACTCTGAAGAACAGGAGGGGGAAACAAAAACATGGAGAAGGAATAAGAGGACTTGGCTTTTCTTCTGCAGTTTAACCTGAACGTCATTTCATAAAAGTAAACAAGAGATGCTTCTCAAGGGCATGACAAAGTGTAGAGGCCTCCTTAAAGTAGGGGAACTGTTAAACCCTTCCAGCTAAAGTTGACAGATTTTACAATAACAGAAAATGAAGCAATCTAAGAATATGCTTTTCCTGCTACCCCTACAATCTGTTACAGGTAGATCATAGCATGTTTCATAAATGCTAAAGCATGCTGTCCTGACATTGTTAGTCCTTTATTTAAGACGCAGATAGAAGAAGATAAGCTAATTATTTATGAATATTCAATGTGCTATTAGGACAAACAAAGCATGTAAGATTCATTTGAACACTCTTAATAACCCAATCCAAAGATAATTCATGGTTTCCAGTCCTGGCATCTTTTTTTTATTATTATTTTTGTGGTTATGATACTACTTGAGTATGTGTTGTTTATTGTACTGCAGTATGCAATAATGAGTTAGAAGTATGCAAAAAGAAAGCAAGTAGGCTTTTGAAATAGCTAGATAAAAATTAGCAAGTTTTTATAAACTGTTGATAAAATACAATATTTGGTGTAGGTGAAATTAAGTTTAGGCATTGGATACAAACACAGTTGGATATAACCATGGTTTTCTTAAGGGAACAATAAAATTAGTTGGGCTTTTAGTGAATTTGTATGTTAGGTTGGAAATCTCTGTAAGCAAGGTAAGATATGTTGGAACTGAGCACTTACGTAAACTGCTAATGAACTAATGCTGGGATTTCTGAGACATGCAAAATTATTGCTTGAACAACACTATGACTCAGCAAACATCATAACATAGGGGGAATGTAAATAAAATACTAAGTATATAAAAAAATATTCAAGTATATATATATTAAATATTCAAATATTCAAAGTATATTCTGTGATATTGAAAATTTATTGTGGAGCACCAAGCCAATGGATGGAGCACAATTAAACTGTGTGATTTAGTCATATAAGTAGGAGGGGGTTCAGTCACAGGAGGATCTGTTTCTATATGACATCTTTGTCAAATCTTACAAAGCCACAGAAATCCTGACTAGGATGTAGCAGTTTCCTTAATAGCAAAAGAACATTAATAATACACAGTGTTTATCTTATATGTCACTATGTCTACCATGTAAGCATACCATATTTTCTACTAATTTTTTAATAGCATTCCTGGAACTCTTTAGAAGGAAGAGCTGCATTCAATAACCATCAGAGAGATTTACCTATCCTACCATTATCTGACAATCAACACCTCTTCACTGGACCTTAGGATACAGACAACTAGAGTCTTATTGTGAAACCAGAATGTATGACGTGAAAAGCTGTGGGAATGTTTAACAATAAAGTAAAATGACAGGTAAGAAGCTTTTGATAAAACTATTAAAAGAATTTTTCTTCTCTTTTTTAAGGGAAAAAAATGTGCTTCCTTTCAAAATGCTTTTCAGGAAATGTTTATTTCCTAATCAGCTCTGGTCATAAGTTATTTAATTTTTAATTATTTTTT
>JANHGN010024998.1:0-25510 GCA_024605025.1 Megaceryle maxima | reverse complement strand
AGTATTGGTCTTTTTGCACTCAAGTCTTTTTTTTGTTTTTTTCTTTTTTTTTTTTTTTAATTCTGTTTTCCCTGCTGAGCTCATAAAGTGTATAAGTCTGAACCCACTACAGGTTCTAACTTGGCTTCAGCCACCTACACTGGATTCACTAAAACCAAATATTTAAGCCCATAGAAAACGTTGGAAAGCTCAAACTTATGAATATGTTCCTATCTGGGAGTTGTCCTGCCATGCATGTCAGGAGCCTGAGGGTATCCTCCTGTCCCCTACCAGGGCTCAGGACCAGCTCAGAGCTGGAGTGGCCTTATTCCACCAGGGCTGTGGGGGCACCCACAGACGGGCCCCCTCCTGGGGCACGCAGCTTTGGGAAGGCAGATTGTGCACAGCCAAAGGGGCTCAACAGCTCAGTGAGCTCAAACTGCCCAAGCTCTCTCTCTTTGTGCAGAGCATCCAGGGGCAGCAGGGCGGTGCACTGCCAGACAGCCCCATCCCGCAGCTCTGTGTGATGAGTCAGGCTGGGCATGGGATGATAACCATGTTAGCCACAGCCCAGCCACCCCAGGCACCACTGCAGGCCCCAGGCTCAGCTAAAAGGCAGAACCTTGGACTGTATGGGACTGGAGGTCATGCCTGGTTCAAGCTGAAAGCCTTGGCCATATCCTGCCTGCAGCGCAAGGCTGTCCAGCCACGCTCCCCCATGACCCCAGGGAAAGGAGCCTGCCTGCTATGGAGTGCTCTCTGCTGGCCTCGAACCCCAGGGAGGTGACAATGCCAGGGCCCTGACAGCAGGATACCCATACAGGGTGTAATTTATTATCATGTGGAAATGTCATGCTAGAAGCTATGACAATACAATAGGGCAAGGCTCTTTTCTATGTTTATCTTAAGGGAGGGAAAAGAAAAGCAAGGGAGGGAGGAAGAAAAGCAAGCATTGCCAAGGGATTGTTGTGCAACTGCTAAAGCAGGTTGTTATTTTTAATGTCTATCACTCTGACTTTTAAAGTGTGGTAACATGAGGACCAGGGGCTACTCTTACCTTGGTGCCAGTGATGTCCATCCCCACCAGGACTTCATAACCCTCCGTGAAACCTTCCTGAGTCCTTGTGTTGCTCTTGCACCAAGCACAGCAGCACACATGCCAGGACCACAGAACAGGGCTCACACTCCACGGCCCACATTGAGGATAGCCACAGGCTAAAAGTCATTAGAGCTGCCACCAGCAAAGGTGGCAACAACTGAACATTTTGCACCATCAATGACCCTGCCACAGACCACTCTCACCAGTCAGTTGACTAGTAGTCCATAATTGTACTTGGATTTAAATTTACAGAAGCTTTTGTTTTTTTCCTGAAAATCTCCGTAACCAAGCTACAATGGTAAAAAGCAACAGAACAAACTCTGCAGGGAGACTCGAATTAGTTCTGCTGACAAACCCAAGAGTTTGCTACTCACAGAACTGTCAGATACTGCAGTGGGAGGGAGCCAGAAGTGGTCTTCTCACATCGTTAACAACACATCCCAGTGCAATTTGTATTGGGACAGGTGAGTTGTAACTAGCACATGGGTTTTAGATGAGACATTATTGATCCTTTTCTGGCTTACCTGAAAAGCAGAACCTAAGAGCCACACCGCCACAGAAAAGTAGCTCATCATGGAAGAAAAAGGTTTTGATGTTATCTTGATCAAAATGGCATCCCAGCCGGAGTGAGCAGTGGAGGGGGAAGGCTAGGTAGCTGGGAGAATGAATGGTCATGACTCAGGACCATTCTCCGATCACTTCTGGGGCAAGGCTGGTATAATCCAGCCCTTAATATGCAAGCTACTGGTGAAGAGTACTATAAATATGGAACATCAAAATGTCATTTGTACAGTCACTTTAAACAGATATATCCTAGCACTCTCTTTCTTCTGTACAGGAAAGATAATAATCTGTTAAACTTTCTCCTGGAACCATATTTTAGCATTTTAATTATAGACCCAACACATGCACTAAACACACTCTCAATAAAGGTCACACCTTAATAAAGTCAGTACAGCATGCTTCTGTAACCCAGCAAGGTCACTACCTGAGAGGAATTGCCAACAAGGTGACTGGCTTACTGCCAGGACAACCAGCAACATTACTGGGGCCTGTTTCAGGAGGCCACTGTTGCTGTTGGGAATCAGAGAAGCACAGGGAGGCAATGTGCTGCCACTTATCCACAGCAGTGTTCATCCACAGGAGAGCAAATTAATTTAATTGTAATTATTACTTCTTTCTAATGGACGGCTGCTACTGGTCTGAATATTAGTCACTGGGTTATTACTGGTGATGGGTGCCGTGGAGGAAACCTATGCCTTTCTTCCTCCTTTGAGTACTATCTCCCTCTGCTGTCCTGCCACAGCTCTGCACTTTGACTCACAAAGGTCACCTCTAAAGCATAACAAAATAAGTAGAAAACTTGGAAAAATATGTTGTAATTTTTTTGCTTAACACTATCTAGTTTCATCAGAAACACTTGAATGTCAGGAAGGTTCAGTCCCAAACACTGGACACCTTCCAGTGGACAATACATATATAAAGAACAGATGGGAAATGTGCTTTTTCCTTATGGAGTTGTCCAATCAGGTTTCCATTACTAGTGAGAAGTAATAAGAAGTAAGAGCTTCTTCTCTGAGAGGGAAGTAGCATGAATTTCTAAGCAGAAGAGATCCTCTGAAAATAAGTGTATATGAAAAGTGTTCTCAGCTTTTGCTTTTTGATGTAAGGAAATCCCAGGGCAAATGTCTGACCAAGGCAGAGGTAGCTCTTTTACATCCCTGTACCCGTATGTGAGATAGCAGGACTCAGAGGGCCAATTCTGAGGATAGTCTATGAGGTGTATGGGGCTGGATAGCACCTCCACAAAATGTAAAATAAATGCAGAATAAAGGCATTACTCTGTCAGTTTTCATTGGCATTGATGATTAAGCTTGGTGAGCTTTGTGGTCTTCATCACCACTTTAGACACCATGCTATCATCCTCTCCAAGAGGCTCTGGGCACTTCTTTGTTTGCAGATCAACAGAACACCTAAGTCAGTCTTGGTCTTGACAGGTAAAATGCCAATGTACCTTCGATTTTGCTTGAATTGATATTTTTCCAACATTTTCATGAGAAAATAACGAAAGTTCATTTCCTTCCACAGGCCCACAATGAATATAATATTTTTTAAGCAGAAAGGTGAGCTCACTCTATGTTTGCAGTGGCAATATCTATTTTTAAGTTCTCCATGAATGAACCAAGACAATACTGTGAGGAGTGATAAAATGCTTATTAAAACATGGATTGCAAGCATGAGGCTACAGTCCTGGTTTTTTTGCTTTTTCAAACCAAAGTAAGACAGCAATTTGCTGATTGCACTGAGTTGAATTCTTGCAGCCAGTATGTTAAGTTCTGTCCTGATTTAACAGAGGCCAAAATACATTCTTATTTGGTTGGGAGTCTTTCAGCAAAGTCAGTCTATGCATGTAAGGGCACATGCTATTTAATGTACACATTACAGTTCAAATTCTTAAACATACTTAGCGTAAGCGACAGTGAATGATATTTTATATGCACTAGTGCTGGCTAAGGTGTTGAAATTTTAATTATTGCTGGTTTTAATAATGTTGAAAAAGGAGTGTTATGTTTCTTGGTCAACACAGGCTTTTTTTTTCTATCACCTCTAAGTAGAAACACTGGGAGAATCATGCTCCACACAGATTAGGACAGAGACTAGTGCAGAGGTTCAGTGTCATTTATAGCTCTGTGCATTATTTCCTGAATCCAATTAACTAATGAAGTCTGAATGATGGGGGAAAAAAAGTAATCTTTTTGTCCATAACATTCCCAGTTTGCAATAGATGAGAGCGTCGAATCAGCAATTACACTGCCTTGTTGAAGTTACAGTGTAAAGTAATAAACCACAGTGCAGAGTCAGACTAGAGAGAAACCCAACCAACTCACATTAATCTGTCTTTGTGGATCTAGAACAAGGAGTTTTCAAAATCCTCTGCCTTGCTATGGATCCCAGTAGCTCATTGGCAGAAATCCGAAGCCATACATTAGCCATCTCAGAACACCTTCCTCAGGCTTCTAGCACCCAAATAACCTGATAATACTGTGTTCTTTATGACACTATAAAGTCTTCCCTAAAAATTGTATGGCTTTTCATTCAGATATTGATTTAGCATTCCTACTTTTATCCCAGCTTTTATATAATTCCTGAAAAATGTAAACCCAGCAACAGAAGGGCAACAACTGCAATGTTTCTCTGATACACATGAACCCAACATCTACACACTACTGAATTAGTATACTTAGGATGTTGCTGCTTTAATTAACCATGCTACTGTGCCTATACCGGACTCTTTCCCAAGAACTCTTCAGGTTACTGCATAAGGCAAGGACACTGATTTTCTTTTAATTCTTTTTTTTTTTTTTTTCTTATTCTTTTTTTTTATTCTTTTTCTTTATTGACAGGGCTGCCAGGTTCACAGAAGAATCAATAACCAAGGATATTCACATAGGATAAGATTTACAATGCATGTTTCACAAATAGTAACAACTGAGACCTTGGATCACTTACTGAAACCACAAAATGATAACTGATATATCCTCCAGTGAATCTATGTTAAGACATTCTGTCTGTTGTAATTAAAAACTGGATGATTTCACCTATGTGAAAATTCCACCATAAAATCAGCTCCACTTAGTAGTGTAATTTGATGTGTTGACTTTTTACATCAGCACCTATGTCCTCTAAACCAGCCTCTGGCCTCAGTATGCTAAGTAGCACCTCCCTTAACTGAAATCAAGTAAAGTAACATGCTATCCAGTGTGCATATACTTCTCATGTGATCCTTGCCTTTCCTACTGTCTCTCTCCTTTAGTATTATGTACATGATGGTCTGGTAACCCACTAATTACAAGTGAACAAATTACACCTGAGCGAACACATAAAATATTATTTCACACAGTTCTTGTCATACATAAATTTTGTAGCAATTATATCTCTTTCAATTATTTGATCTTATTTAAGCAAAAGTACCTGGCTGTCATTAAAATACCCAAGTTTTCTGTTGCGTACTAATAGCTGTACAAGACCTAGATATCACTGAGCCCAAGGATTTCCTGATAATTCATAGTGTACAGTATAAATGAGATTGATTCCATTTCTTCCTATACTGCAGAAACACCCTTAAATATCTACCAAAATCAGCATACACACACTGCAACAAGGGATCTTTTCACAGAATCACAGAATGTTAGGGTTGGAAGGGACCTTGAAAGATCATCTAATCCAACCCCCCCACCAGAGCAGGATCACCTAGAGTAGGTCATACAGTCAGGTTTTGAAAGTCTCCAAAGAAGGAGACTCCACAACCTCACTGGGCAGCCTGTTGAAAAAAGTTTTTCCTAATGTTTCTGTGGAACGTCCTATGTTCCAGTTTACATCCATTGCCCCTTGTCCTATCACTGGATGTTCCTGAAAAGAGCCTGGCTCCATTCTCCTGACATTCATCCTTTATATATTTATAAACATTAATGATTTCACCCTTCAGTCTCCTCCAAGCTAAAGAGACCCAGTTCCTTCAGCCTTTCCTCATAAGGGAGATGTTCCACTCCCTTGATCTTCTTTTCCATACTTCTTTCATACACATATTTGTACTGACTTCATACAGCAACTGTTAGAAATAATGAAGAAAAAAAAGGAACTAACCTTACCATAGGTTATTACATGTAGGAAGTATTGTAAATATTATTAATTGCTTGGCTCTATTCCTTCTCTGTCATATTTCCCTCAGGTCTCTGTTCCATGCTCAAGGCCATTATTTGATGGGGGAGGTATAAAGTCATAACAGGTTGATGTAAATTTCTTTTGAGATATCTTATATATCACAGATACCATGAGGGAGATGAAACAGCAATTTTGTTGCCATTCATAAGCAAGGATGTAAGAAATGCTTCATCTGAAGAGAATTAAACTGATGCCCATTCTCTAATTGAGGCCAGTATAGTACAATATTCTTCAGGCAAATCTTTGATAACACTTACTGCCTTTTTCAAGACCCCTTCTGGAAGAAAGGCTTGTATTTCTGAGGAGGAAATGAAATCTCCAGAACTAAGGAAGATAAATAAGATGTCTGTGTCAAGTGTCTTAGACATGCTCCATCAGTGTACTGAATTCTGATAAATTAAATTCAGAAACTCATTACAGAAATTGAAACAAGAAAGTAGTCTTTTTAAGGTTAACCTCACGACCAGTCACTTTTTTAAGATCACCATCATCCTCTGAAAAGTTCAGAAATCTTTTGTCAATCTAGTGTAGATACCTTGTTGATGGTTTGAAAAGGTGCAGACCTATAACTCAGAGGTACTTTTCTAGTCTTGACTTTCCTGAGCATGCCAAGAAAACCACTAATTGCCCTTAAAAAGCTTAATTAGGAATTCATCTGGGCAAAATTTACAGAAGATGAAAAAAACCTAGAGATAACATTAATTACACAAATACTATAATGGATACATCCAGGGAAATAAAATATCACCTTAGGTGAGCATGTTCCACACCGTGAACAAGACTATGTCCAGTGTCTGTTTCATCTCCATGTATTGCCTTTAGAAATCACTCATTATGTAACATGCCAGATGACCTTTTAATAAAACACCAATGAAGTGACATTTTTAAATATTTCTAACTTAACTACAGTCTCCAGCTTTTGCCCAGCAGTATGTTTGTGCTGTTCATCTGGTAACCTGATTTTTTGCCCCAAATTTCACCATGCATAGTAGCAACAAAGCAGATGCAAGTATGTGCAATTTTACTGGAGACAATGGAGGTACTGTGCTTCTTTATACATTGCAGGAACAATTTAGGCTTTAATCCACTTGTAACTGTCAGAGTTATTTTTTTCAGATGAGCCAGTTCATTTAAATAAACTGGAAGGGGAAAGTGACACTGTTTGTCTGATGGCTATCTTCAAAACTGGGTGATAAATACCAACTGTGCTACATCAATAAACCCTATTAAAATCACATAGCACAGCTCAAGAGGAAAAGAATTTGCTGAAATCCAGCTCTTGTCCAGATGTGGGCAAGAAGCTGCTTTTACAAAAAAGCTTTGCTTGCAGCTGCTTAATTAGTGAGGCATCAATATCTTTGCTCAACTAGTATCTTACTCCTAATGGGAAGGATTGTTACCTATTCCACATACGTAGAGATAATCACAGTATTTTGCTATCAAAATAAATGGCAGCACTATATAAGGAGAATAAAACTAAGGATGAGAATGAGTGTCAAATTTTTAAGTGGGTAATATTGGCTGAAAAGTAGGAGGGAGGGGAATTACAAAGTCATTTAAAATAGAGCATCAGGAATTGATGAGGAATGAGTTGGGGAGCCAGGAAAGTGTCTCAGCACTAGAAGTTGGCATAGCTGATAATAGAGCTACACTCAGAGTCAAGAAGATAAAATATAGACATATGTTTCCTGGAGAGTGAGTTTCCCAGAATTTTGTGTGCTATAGATTTTTTTTTTTTTTTTTTTTTTTTTTTTACTTAAGTGACATATTTGGTTTTCTAAACTGCTTTCACTGAGACTTTATAGTGGTAAAACCACAACTAACTGAAAAAAAAGAAGCATGGATGTATTCAGATATGACAGCAAAATGGACCGTATAAGGACTTGCCCAGGCAGAAGCTGGCAATGTTGTAGATACTTTTAAAATTTCAAGGGTCAGGCTCCACCAACAAATTTTAATCCTATTAATTTCGGTCTTCACTGATAAAGATACTAATCAATAAAACTACGGAGAACAGCAACCAACTCTTAAAGGGGATGGCATCACTATAAGACTGCTATTCTTCTGGGACTATTGGAGGGTCATTATAACACTTGTAACACATTTATCTTTCTCACTATATAACATTTTTAAACTTATTTTACCTCCTGTCATTGAAATCTTAACCCTACTTGTTTGAAATCTCAATATTTATCTTTTGTGATAAACATTTTTTGCTGTCTGATGCTGAACAGTAAAGGAATATTTTATCTCCATCTTCAAGAACATACTTTAAAAATGCTGATAATACTGTATGATGAGATTGTCATATATAACTACAGACTAAAAGTTATGAGGACGCTGGTATATGATTCCCTTTCGTCTATAAATATATGACCATAATGTTGCAAACAGCTGTCCATCAACAACTCTACTTATGAACAACTACATGGAATGGTTTATATATCTTCTCTCAATGCTTGTAAGCTAATATTCTCTGCTGCCTTTTCTGCAACCAACCTAACTGCCAATCCATCCTCTAATCCCAGTGAGAACAGAGGGAAAAAAAGGCAACAAAACTTACTGCACTGTTTTTAGGAAGATAGTGAAGGTCAGACTAATCAATCTCAAATAAAACTGACACTAGTTGAAAAAGCCTAGTTTATCTGAATCCATATTAATTCCTCCCTAACAGAACACTGATGTCCTGCTTCATAAAGCAAGTCTCATTGCTGTTTCTGGGAAAGTACTTGGAGCTATTCTGTAATTGGCTGCTGAGATATCCTAGTTTATTCAGTGCCTGTACTCATTCATCCCATTCCATACAAAATATTGTATTCCCTGAAGCATCAGATAGCACCATTATTTCAGTCAAATTAGCAAAAATAGTGAATCCACTTTTTGGAAGCCATTTAAACATAAAGTCATTCAGGAATATGATCTTGTTGGTGTAAAGCATCTAGGGAGCCCTCAGTTTCCAAGACTTTCAACAAAATAGTTACTCAAAATGAAACACGATCAGTTATTTTAGAAATAAGTTTTTTGAATTGTTACATTCTCAGAGCTAAGTCCTTAGTTGGTGTGAATTAGCAAAGATCAATTGACTGTGTGTTAATTCAGCCCTCATTTGCCTTCATAGAGTAATGTTAACTGGGGATCTGACCCTGACCGGCTCATCCTCTGGAAGCTGCAGAACCACATATGAAAAAGGAGAGCACTCTGAAAGACATTAAGTTTAAAAAACAATGTCATGGAAGAAGGTAGTTGGGTGGAGAGAGGACTGCCACAGTGGGACAGCTGTAACAGGATTTACCCATTAGGCTACAGTACAGAATTCACATGGGAAACATGGGTACCAGTGTTTCATCCCAGAGAAAGATTCTTAGATTCAAGCGAATCCAACCACCAGACACAAAACCCATGGAAACCAGGCTTCATGAGTTTTACCACCTGCAAATCTGCTTCTTATGTTACCTTTTCATTATTTCTTTTGATCAGTAAAGTTTGGCTCATGTTAGTTACCATGCAAAACAGCCTGCCATTTGGGTTCTTCCTTACTGTTCTCTGAAACATTGTCCCCTGTGGGTGTCTAGCACATCTTCCATCCCTGTTATAGTTGCTTACATAAGTCTTTACTGTTTTCAGCATTTTTAGTAGGTTTTGAAATCTATTTCTATAATAACACTAAAGTCCTGGCTTGGCAATTTATGAAGAGCTTCCTTAAAATTCAGATAAATTATGAACTGTCAATGTCAATCTTGAGTGTGATCTTATCAAAAAACTTGAGGTTAATTAGGAAGGATCTCATCCTTCCAAATCCATATCAGCTTAACATAATAATTGAGAGTTGAGATCAATTACTCATGGCATGTCAAGGGTATGAACTTATACGGTAATGATTGAGTACTTGGATTGAATGCTCAAAAGTCAAGGTCAGAAAGCATGCCAAATGCACATTTAAAATTTCTTGAAGTCCCAAGTGGTGGGGGAGGGAATGAGATGAAAGTCTTATGGGTAGGACTAATAGCTAGGTTGTGTGCTGATCTGAACCTTTGAGACAAAATTCAGGAGACATTGGAATAGTAAATACAGAGAGGAGCTGTGAATTACTGAGTCTGAAAATGAGATTGGCAATAGTTTAGAGGCATTTTCATTAAGTAATTCAGAAGTTCCATTTCACAAGCAGGTATCTAGCCTTCCCAGTGGGTTAATAACTTTAACTAAAGTAAAAGTAAGGTACTCTGTCCCATACAGTGCATGAGACATTCATAGTGCCACAGACTCACCTTCACATGACACTGATTGACCCTTCCAAGTATGATTATAACATTCTCCAGTCCTTTGGAAACACACCCCACTCCAATCATATCAAGACAAGAAGAAAAGGAGACTTGT
This sequence comes from Megaceryle maxima, assembly GCA_024605025.1. Taxonomy (NCBI): domain Eukaryota; kingdom Metazoa; phylum Chordata; class Aves; order Coraciiformes; family Cerylidae; genus Megaceryle; species Megaceryle maxima. Next base: position 15,336 of record JANHGN010024998.1, on the reverse strand, counting down.
GAAGCGGTCCTGTTCACTCTGAGAAGCAACAACAAAAAAAGACTTGAAGGAGAGTGATCTTGGCTTGGGTTGGTTTTGTTTGGTTTTGTTGGGTTTTTTGTTTGTTTGTTTGGTTGGTTTTGTTTGGAGTTTTGTTTGTTTTGTTGTTTTTGGGTTGGTTTGGTTTTGGTTTTTTGTGTGTGTGTTGTTTTGGTTTGGGGTTTTTTGTTTGGTTGGTTTTGGTTTTGATATTTTTCAGGTCCTTGTGCCTTTTTCTGTTATTTTTTGTCATTTTTTGTTTGTTGTGGGGTTTTTTTAAGAAAACCCCACAGCCTATAAAACATTGTCACCAATACTCTTGAAGGAGATGTGTCCCAGGTGAAACAGTGTGGTCTAGGTGTGTATGAATATCTCTCTCATTTCACCAAAAGTCAAGAATAAAATCATCAAGAGGATACAAAATTACCAGCCTTAGGCATGGCACTAGCTTGCAACTGGGATTTTTACTGTCTAAAGTAGGCTCTGTAGGCTTACTCTGCAGATCAGAAGAGGTTAGGACTTGCATAGAATTCATCCCAAACCTTGCAGACACCATGGCATTGATAACTTTTGACTAATTCATCCCATCCTAAAAATGGGATGATCACATAGTGAGATTGTGAGACTAAGCACACTAAGAGGAACTCTCCATTGATACAGGACAGTGTACTGTAAAAGATCAGTACTGTAAATCAGACCTAAGGAAGCCAGCTTAGTTACCAGGAGCAATATAAATGGGGTTAAGCAGCATTCCACCAGGCTACTTTGCACAGTGGCAAATTCCTGCTCTGCAGAGTACTGCCCAAGCAGAGTTACACAGACCTGGTACCAGGCTAGCCCAGTGAGGTGCACTGTCCACCTGAGGTAGCTCAGGCCATGTAGTGCTGGCATAAGCTTTAAAGGGTGAGGAGCAGTATATGGGTACCATATGGCAAGATAAGTACATTCAAGACTCAAGGAACATTTCAAATCTTCTTCAATCATATTCCACCCTTTCTGCACAAGAAGACTCCTGGTGAGAATTCCCTGGAAAGTATTGCTTCTCCTTCATTATGCTTACAAAACCCTCAGAGAGTTTTATGGCTACAGGAAGTTCAGCAACTCTGTTATCATGTGTAGGCTACTACAGCTAGAGCTTTTAGTCAGCTAACTACAGACCTGTGACCCCGTCACAGCATGCTGGCTGTGCTGATACAACTCCTGATTGTGTGTTTCCAGACATACAGCAGAGGTTTACCTTTGTGTTTGCTGTGAGATAGGAACACACAGTGGTGACACAGCTGGTGCCATGTAATTTGTCAAGGCACATCATGTGTTTGCACTGTAGGGAGCATGGAGAATGAAGGAAATCTGTGGTGGAGAGAAAGCGGTACATGTTTGAGAACAGGAATCAGGGATAAATGAGGAAAGGTAAGAAAAGAAAAGTACTGTGTCAGGTAAGTGCAGGGGGGAAAGTGATGAAAACATCCTGGTAACTGTATATGGACCAACTCTGAAGCAATATCTGAGGAGGTCTCCATCCTCAGAGGTATGTTTTCTGTTTCTTCTTGCCCCACAAATCTAGTTGCAGCATTAAATTCATGTCTTCATTTCCAAACCCATTACTTCAAACCATATAAATGCTTAAATATTTACAATAATACAAACTCAGTCAAAGCAAAGCTCTAAAAAGACTTTTTGGATATTCAGGCAATAAATTTATTAGGCTGCTGTGTGAAAGCCTATATGAGAGCCTATATCCTTCTGGTATCATTATAAATCCTCAGTCTATAGTTTGGCTTGCTGAAAACCTCAAGCAGGTTTTTATGAATACACTTCCCAGAGACCCAGGTTACTCTATAGAGTAACTGCATTTTCTTAACAGTCAGCTACTACATATAACTTTGTTATGCATATCCTCTGCAATTATTCTGAATCTTTAGTGATTATCTGTGTCTTAGTGTCCTTTCTGTCAGTTCCTCCAAGCCAGAAGACATATTTTTGTCATCTACTAGCTCTGCAATTGCCAGCCCAGAGCTTGATTGGTTATTTAATGCCTAAAAACCAGTTTTTGAATGCTGTTCCATGCTAATGCTTGACAACTACAGTACTCATAACTACTCAGCACCTATATGGGGCTGTGTTGGATAGCTATTGCAATGATTCCCTGGCATTTTCCCTCAACATTAGCATCCATGCCTCAGAGACTTCTCCTACAGTTTCTGAGAGCCTAGACACAGATGTGATCTTGCCATCCAATGGAGGACGCACTGCAGTGTAAGTTTTAGGCTGACCACTGTGCTTGCCCATGAAGTTCCTGTGGACACGTCACTGTGATAATGACATTCTCCTAGTAGCAAAACAATGTAAAATCTGAGCCTCTCTGAGACACAATCTGCCATCACCAGCTGGTTTGACTAGGCCTACCTGAGATGTGGTGGATTGACCCTGGCTAGACATTAGGTGCCCACCAAAGCCACTGTATCACACACTGTCTCAGCTGGACAGGGAAGAGAAAATACAATGAAAGGCAGGGTAAGGACAGGGAGATATCACTCAGCAATTACCATTACAGGCAAAGCAGACTTGACTTGAGGATATTAGTTTCATTTATTACCAATCAAGTCACAGTAGGAAAAAAAAGAAATAAATTTTGATACATCTTCCCCTCACTCCTCCCTTCTTCCTAGACTTAACTTTACTCCTGAATTCTCTATCTCCTCCCTGCCAGTAGCACAGAGAAACAGGGAATGGGGGTTGTGGTCAGTTCATCACATGCTGTTTCTAACACCCCTTCCTCCTCAGGAGGAGGACTTCTCACACTCTTCCCCTGACTCAGTGTGGGGTCCTTCTCACAGGAGATAGTTCTTCGTTAACTTCTCCAACATGAGGCCTTCCCACAGGCTGCAGTTCTTTATGACGTGTTCCAGCATGGTGTCCTCCACAGGCTGCAAGGGACACTCTGCTCCACCATAAACGTTCATAGGCTGCAGGGGACAGCCTGGAACCCACGGTCTTCCTCACTTGCTACTGGGAAATCTCTGCTCTGGCACCTGGTGTACCTCTTCCACTCTTTTTTCACTGACATTGGTTTCTGAGACAGAGTTGTTTCTCTTACACATTCTCACTTCTCTCTCCAGCTACAACGCACAGGTTGTTTATTTTTCCCTTAAATATGTTATCACATATTTGTTATGTTATCACAGAGGCACTATCACTGTTGCTGACAGGCTTGGCCTTGGTCAGCAGTGGGTTCATCTTGGAGCCAACTGGCATTGGCTCTATTGGACGGGAGGGGTGCTTCTAGCAGCTTGTCACAGAAGCCATCCCTGTAGTAGTCCCTCTACCAAAACCTTGAAAACCCAATACACATGTGGGCTACTGGAACCAGAGAGAGGTCACAGCAGATCTCTGCAAACTTGCTATTCACACTACAGTTACGTGGCAGTATATGTGATTCAAGTTAGGAGCTAATAATGCTCTGGAAAGATACAGCCCTTCTTATTTCCTTTAATAAGGTCAGTTGCAAGGTGGTTACAATCTTTCCGCATATTCTTTCCCTGGCATCCATTCCCATCATTTAAGAAACAAAGCCCTGTAACTCACCCCACAAACCCTTTCTGGCTTCCAGAGATACAGCACAGTACAAATAACTTAGAGATTTAGGTTCAAGATGAATATTTTGATACTAGCACTAATAGCAGAAGCGTGTTCCATGTTGTTACTTCTAGAGCAAGTTTTGACACTAGCTTAATAGTGGTTGACTCACAAATCAAAGACTGTCTTTGAGAAAACTTTCTGCAGGGATGATAGACAGCTAGCATGCTCTAAGGCATTTTCTTCTGCATTACTTGGCAGTAAGCCTGAGACAGTTTGAACAACACTGTGCACAACGTGCCCAACTCAGCCAAAACTCATTAAGGGTCTTGTCTTCTCTTGTGTATTTTGTGAAGCACATTACTGCACCCCTGATGGGCAGCAGTTATGCTAAGATTAAAGATCACCAAATATCTTTAATGTACCAGTCAAATTACATTTCTCAGCTGTGTATACATTGGTAAATGTTCTGCTGCTTTACCAGATGAAGAATGAAGATGTAATGGCTGTTCTCCAGCTACTGAGCTTGGTTAAGGAATTGCTCTGAAAGAGGTTTCATGGGATGATAATTTCAGCAAAATGTGAGACAGTTGCTGAAAGATGCTCAAGTTCATGACTGCATTAACTCTAGTTGCTATTGAAAGACTCCTCCCTGGTGAACAATGTAAGACACATGCATCTTTGATCACTTTGAAATATATTTTTTAAGAGTTGTTCTGAATTTTGCCCTGTGAGTCCCATTGATTTGTGAGGCAATCACTTTAGTTAAAACTCCATTCGCAGTTATCTTGAGAGCACTGTTGACTCACAGCCTTACAGATTGAAGGGAGAATGTACTGTTGTATTTGTGCTAAACTGGGTGTTACAAATACCCTTTCCTCCTTCATGTACTTCCCTTTCTTTTTCAGTTTGTGGGAGTGTTCAAATAGTGTGATATTTGCTAACCGTTTTCATTGTTTCAGCATTGCTAAACAAAAACCACCACTACCCTATTTTCAGAAGCAGACTTCCCTGTGTCAGCCAGTTCATGCTAAAGGAGCCTGAAGCAAAAGCAGCCTTCTAGATAAAGGCTAGTTGCCAGATTTTGGCATGCTAATTTGACCACTTTTTTTTAAATGTGAGAAATAAAGGAAAGCCACTTCTAAAACTGTCAGTTTGTGATACCTTCCTACATTGGACATTCATGCTTCTGCAACATACAGCATCTGAGCCACAAGCATTTGTATCCAAGGATCATCTGAGTAACCATAACTATGATTAGAAGAATATCAAAACATAGTTAAAGGTGGTGAACACTCAGCTCAGCAGATGTAGGTAGGGATAATAGGTTACAATATGGAGGTAAGCATGAGGTAAATTTCAGAAACAGAAGTGGATGGATTGGCCTTATGTAAGCTCTGTGCCTGCTAATACGCAGGACAAAATAGCAGATGAACTGGGGGAGTGAAGAGGAGGGAGTACATTCTGCCAGAGGGACTGGATTTTTACCATTCTTACTTTTCACATTTTCACTACTGCAAATTTAGTCTCCCTCTGCCCTCCCATCTACAGTTTGGCTGGGGTGAGAAGTAACTACTGGAACCATCATGTTGATACCTCCGAATTCACATTTTTTGTTAGGAGAGTAACATAGGCCTGCTCAATGAATCTATAGTGATTAACATTGGTCAAGGCCATCCCTTAAGCATCATTCACATACAATGATGCTACTAGTAGTAAATAAGGAGAATAACTGAATGAGTGATCAAATGCTATGAAAATGACAGATGAAAGCAGCCTCTGCTTGAGGTATCAGAGGAAATATTTTTGCCTTGACTGGCTACATCATGGAATAGAGATATGAAAAACATCTACAAGACATCTAAAGCAAGACTTGCCAAGAAGTGGACAAGATTCAAGAACAGACAAGTCAAGGGGACCTACAATACAAAAAGGATTTTAGCCAAATATGGGTAGCTCAAGAAGAGCCAGAAAGCATGACAGAGATTTTTAAGAACAGATTTGACAAGTATCTTCAATGCACACTGCCTTTGTCAGCAGCTAAGAGTCCTGTTAAAGCCAAGTAGTGACAGGCTTTCTTCATCATGCAAGCCAGAGGCATCTCCTCCCAGCATGACTAGGCTGAGACAAAGTGCCCGTATAGCTTATCAGGTTAATCAACCAGTTCCAAAATGAGTTAGGTTTAAAGGAAAAACATCTGGGGAAGACAGTGGTACTAAATTTTTTCTAAAGCAACAAAACTAGGAAAGGAGGAAGAGAGGAAATGAAAACATCGTTTTAGTAATACAAGCATTTTGTGAGGGTTTAGATTTAAGAGACTTTCCCTGTTAGAGTAATTAATTAACAACAGAAGGCAAAGAGAATTAGTTGGGATTAGTAGCTGCACTCACCAGTCATTTTGGATTTGTGCATGAAAGCAACAACCAAGATGCAGTTTAAAAATTGTACACAAGATGGCACGAGGATGCTCCACCAGAATTAGTTTAGTATTTGGTGCACCAGCCCCAATGCCCTTATATGACTCTTCTGTTGGAAACACACAAGGACAGGAGCTTAAAGAATAAGCTGTTTACTCAGAGCTGTACCATGGTTAACAAACATACATACAGTAACATCCTGAAACTACCTTGACCTTTAACCAAGATGCTCTGCTGTGTTTGAGAAATCCAAGCTCATCTTTTGCAAGAACAGCTAACCCCAACTTGTGTTTAGTCTATAGGTTTAAGAACGCCCTGCTGAAAGTAGAACTATGGGATATGTTAGGCAGTCTTGAATGTGAAAAGCCTTAATTCATATATTGCACAATTATTAATGATCTCGTGAAATCATTTTGAGAAACAAGTAGAGCAAAGACGATGAAAATAATTGACTCCTACACTAAGATTAAATTTGTAAAATAAAATTATGAGCATCTGGAAACAGAAACAAATTTGCTGAAACAAGAAAAAAAATGTACAAAAGAGTCAGCTTTGACCACAGACAGAGTGTCCAAACAAAGCCTATTGTAGTGCTTCTGCTAAGCTCAGACAAGAACCACAGATTCACACAGAACAGATGAGGCAGGAAGGCACCTTTGGAGTCCAACCCCTGCTCACAGGAGTGTCACCTACAGCAGGTTGTTCAGGACCATGTTCTGTTTGGTTCTGAAAACCTCCATAGCCTCTCTGAGAAGCCTGTTCCAGTGTTTTACCCCCCCCCCTCACTGCAAAGCAGTAGTTTTCTCAAGTTAAATGAAATATCCTTTAATTCAGTTTGTGCCCATTGCCTCTTGTCCTGTCATGGGGCACCACTAAGGAGAGTCTGACTCCCTCTTCTTCACTCCTCCTGCCTCCATCAAGTACTTATACACATTGATCAGACCTTCCTGAACCTTAGGAAGCACCTCTAAGCCTTCTCTGCTCTAGGTTAAACAGTCCCTGTTATCTTAGTCCCTCCTCATATGACAGATGCCTGCTCCAATATGACTGCCTCGCTTGTATTGGGCAGCTCAGCATTGGACCTAGCACTCCAGATGTATCTCACCAGGACTGAGCGGAGGCAAAAAGATCACCTTTCTATCTGCTGGCAATGCTGGTCCCAACACAATGCAGAAGGCTATTGACCTTCTTCAATGAAAGGACGCATTGCTGGCTCATGGTCAGGTTGGTGGCCAACAAGACCCAGGTATCTTAATTAAGCAGAGTTGCTTTCCATCTGGTTGGCTTTTCACCCTGTGATTGTTCCTCCCCAGATGCAGTACTTCTGTTGAACTTCATGCGATTCCTATTGGCCCATTTCTCCAGACTGTCAAAGTCCCTCTGGATGGCAGCACAACCTATGAACAGCTCCTCATAGTTTTGTACCACGTAGAAACATGCCGAGGGTGTACTCTGCCCCATGAATCCAGGTCATTAATGAAAATATTAAACAGCATTGGACCCAGGATTGACCACTGGAGTACACCACTAATGACTGGCCTCCAGATGGACTTTGCACTATTGATTACATGAAAGAAGAATGCACCAGCAAATAAGGGTAAGTATGGCAGTCAGTGCTGGTAAGTCAGCATTGCTGGTACTTAGGAAGCATTTCTGAGAGACACTTGTTTTTTCCAGTCATTGTTTCAGGGAGGAAGACTGAAAAAGACCTGAACATAATGCCCTCAAATATAACTTATGTCAGATCAGATGTGATAAAGTTAAATAACATCAGGATTTGTTTTTTAAAAAAAAAAAAAAGAAAGAAAAAAAGATGCAAATGGAATGTGCCACAAATACTGAATACAAGCATGTAAGGACTTTCTTTTATCTCAGAAAATGCTAAGCTTTCAATGGAAACAAGTATGTCCTCTATAGTTTTAGGCAGTAATAAATTTGTTGGTTATTCACCAGATAGTCGTTTTCTCCAAAAACGATTATCACTATAGTCAGATTAAATGACAAGACTTGGAGACCTCAGGAAACATATGGATTTTATAATAAGAGCAAAAACATCAAGTGACTTATTCACATTTAATTCCCACTAAGGGTTATAAATTTAATAGAAAAAATAAGGTTATTAACTACAGCAACATAATTTTCCATGTGCATCAGTGAACTGTGTAAAACATCTGAAGGGAAACTTGTTACAGAGGAGATTGCAGGCTAGATACATAGAGAAATTTTGTGCTGTCCTTGCCTACCTGTCCTTTAATCAGCTCTGCTTCACACCACTGACACATAAAATAAAAGTGTTGTTATTTAATCAGTTTGGAAATATTTGTAAGTGGAGATGAAGGTAAGGAAAATTTGTAGTTAGATCAGTACATCAGAAAAGTCAAGAAAAGAAGGATGAAAATGAAACCGTAAGGCAAAAGCACCTTAACCTACACCATTATATTCACTTCCCTTAACAGGATAAGTTCAGAACACCTTAACACACCGCACTTGCAAGTGTGTTTGAAATTTAGACCTCCATGACATTTGGATGTTGGTGTCAAGGCCAGTTTATGGAGCTCCAACCCCTTCCCCCTTTCCATTGCCTCTGTTCTCATCCATAGCTCATACCTATTCCTTGAGTACCCAAGTTATGTTTCTAAGGCCTCTCTAACCTAGAACCAAAGAGGGTCATTTCACTTGATCCTGAGGAAGTGTAGCATCTGTCCTACCTGTACTGAGAGGTGAGTACTAAGGCAGAGCCAGGGAAAGCCAGGGTCTTTTTGAGTATTGACTACATTTGTGAAACTACACCTTAAGCATCAACAGGCCATGTTGATCACAAAAGCCTGGTCAACAAAGGACTTCAGCTAACAGGTGTCAGCTCAGCTTTAAGAGGCAACTAAAATAAGACCCAATCTAAAAACTCAACCTCGCAGTTGCAGGTGTTGGCAGTAGGCCCTTGGACTTTGTACATGGAAGAAGGGCACATTGAATCAGGAAACATTCCTGAGAACATGCAGGGATTTAGGCATCCCACCCTATTCCCTTTCGGGGAAAGCACCACAGTCCTACTTGTGCTGTCAGGAGGAGTAGGAACTAGTCCTTATTTCCCTTTCCCTCAGTTAGCTTGACTGGAGTACATCTGTGGGATGTGGGAAACCCCTGTTCAAATCTCCTTTCTGAATGGAGTGGGGATTGTAACCTCAATGATCTCCCCAAAGATGACATCACCACTGACCTTCACTTATTTTTAGACAGGTTGTTGTCAGTCTCACTTGTCCATTTTGTACAGAATACTCAAATATTTCCCGAGCCAAGGGCAGGGTTAGGTTAACACAGTCACTGCGCGGCTCTGAATACCAATCTTTGCCAAGGGTTTGCCTCAGATGGGAAAGTCCCTCTGTAAGTCAAGCCTGACATGACATAGGCTATTACCTAACTGTTTCTGTAGCTTGAAGCACATGTATTGCTACCAACCACAAACTCCCACTCTCTGAAGATATCTGGGATTTGGAGTACTATTTAAGAATCTGTTAATCTTTTATTTGACTTCATACCTGTCTGAAGATTAGACATTACCCAATTATTAGATTGAGAAATGTAGCGATCCAAAACTTAGAGAAGTTTCTGTGTCATACCCTTACCAATCAAAACAGGATGACAAGACAGAACTGGAACAAACGTTTCTTAAGAAACACACATTAGATTTGAATAAAGCTGTACTTTAATGGGATACAACCTCTAGCACCTCAATGTCCTTCTTGTGGTGATGACCCAAACCTGAACACAGAATTCAAGGTGCAGCCCCACCAGTGTTGAGTACAGGGGGGCAATCACTTCTCTAGTCCTGCTGGCCATACTATTTCTGATACAAGCCAGGATGCTGTTAGCCTCCTGGGCACACTGATGACGCATGTTCAGCCAGCCGTTGACCAACACCCCAGGTTGTTTTCCACCAGGCAGCTTTTTAGCCACTCTTCCCCTAGCCTGGAGCATTGGAGGGGGTTCTGACACAACGGCAGAACCTGACACTTGGCCTTGTTGAACCTCATACCATTGGCCTCAGCCCATAGATCCAGCCTGTCTAGATCCTTCTGTAGAGCCTTCCTACCCTCAAACAGATCAACAGTTCCCATTAACTTGGTGTCATCTGCAAAATTCCTGAGGGTCTCTTTGATCCCCTCATCCAGATCATTAATAAAGATATTAAAGATAACAGGCCCAAATACTGAGCCCTAGGAAACACCACTTGTGAGTGGCCACTAACTGGATTTAACTCTGTTCACCACCATGCTCTGGACTCAGCCATCTGGACAATTTTGCATTAAGTGAAGTGTATGCCCATCCAAGCCATATGGATAAGCAGAAAAACAGAACAAGGCAGGGGGAGGGGGGAGGGAAGCATAGAAAGATTGATACCTTAGGGTTAGCTCCCAGAAACCACTACTCTCCAAGGCTGCTCCTGGGGGAGGACAATGCAACTTGTATTATTGTAGTCTGTTGTCCATTCTGTAGCATGGGAAAGCCCTTCAGACAACCTGCTTCATTTTTTTTTTTTTCTAGTTATCCTGGTAATTCCCAAACTTTCAGCTTAACTTGATTCAATTAGTCCTTCAACTCTAGAGTGAAGATCTCCTGTCTCACACCCTTTCCAGTCACTGAAGTACAAACTCAGGCGTCTCCCTTTCCTCCCTAAAAAAGCACATCCCTCACAATCTCTGTTCTACCTCTTCCTTTCCAACATCAACCAACACTCCTGAAGTCTATATAGTCTGGTGGTCTTATAATATTCAGAATTAAGTAGGAAACAGCAGTTCAGAGGAAATATCTACGTACTTCTTTTTATGGCTCCTCTGCCCTGGTAACTAGATAAAATAGGATCATCTTGATTTGTCATTCCAGTGCTATTTCCTAAATGTCAGGCTGGCTCCACCAAAGCTGTTTCTTAAGTCCTTGATTTTGCTGTCCTTCTCTGGAGAATCTTTGAAGGTCTCTCTTACTTATATTTGCTTCTGACTTTTTCTCCCTTTCTCTTTGGAAAGAGATAATATAATTCTTCTTTCTGAACTACGTTTCACTCATGACAGTCCTTCCAGCTGGAGTCACGCCACTGTCAGATCTTCTACCTGCTGAATGTTAGAGCCACAGAACTCAATTCCCAGTGACTGCTAGTCATATTTTCAGTGCTTTCTTTTAAAAATGCCACAACATGGACTGTCTACCCCAGACTCTGGAATATCTAGAAGAAATTCTATTATGAGACATGATCAGCAACTTAGGCAGAGTCTACTCATATAAATTAGTCACCTAGACTCACTTAAAATCAATGGAATGAAAAAACCCCAACAGTTCAGCATCAATTAATCTCAGCCAGAAACAGATATCTAAATATGATTAGGTGATTTGCACCCTAAAATCCCTTATTTAGCACTCAGAAAAGGCACTGTACAGTGACCAGCTTAGATTAATTCCTCAGTGCTACAGACATCTAAAGAGGTACGAAAAGAATGGCAGCCAAAGTAACCCTAAGAGAAGAGGAGTTCTACCTCCATCATCAACATTTTCTCTTTTAGGTGACTGATGATCTTATTTCATACTCTTTCTTTGTTCAGCTTTCCATACACTTGCAGAAATGGTAGAAACATTCAAAATATCTTAATTGTTCAAGGAGAATAGGGACACATTTTTCATAATTATTTTTGGCATTCTTTTCAACTATCTCTGTACACTCGTGTATATGCAACACTGGTTGAGTACTTGTAAACACATTCACTGCTTTATTTTATGTCTTTATAACAATCTTTATTCACCAGCAGATGTTGTGTCATGTGAGTATACTAGATACCCATCTGTCCCACATACATTTCTAAAACACAAAAGTCAAAGGCTGAGTGCTCCCACCAGTGTGGATACACAAGGTCATTGCTAAGATGTACTACTGTTATTTTTTAAGCAAACACATTTAGGCATAAAAGCTGATTACAAGGCAATTATGTAAAAATGCCTATATTAAGTCTAGATGCTTTGCAAATACAAGACTTTTACCGTGCAGATATAACGCAGTTCCCAAAATTACTGTGAGTTTCACCAACCACTTCTTGAATGATCAGAAGCCAGAAAAATATGACCCTTGAGAGAGCATAGAGAGAACTGGATTTGTTTAGTCTAGAGAACTAAGAGGTGACATGATAACAGCTTTCTAATATGTAAAAGGTTGCTACAGAAAATGAAGGAAATAAACTGTTCTTTTTATCCATTGTGGAGAGGACAAAAATTAATGAGGTTAAGTTGCACCAAGGAAATTTCAGTTTGACACTAGGAAAAGCTTTTCTGGGTGTAAAGACAGACTGCCTGTGCTGGCCATGGAGTCCTCATGCTGGCAGTCTTTAAGAACAGGCATGACAACACATCTGTCAGGGTAGCTCAGATAGGACTAATCCAGTGTCAGGGCAGGGGGAATGACCTTTCAAAATCTTTTCCAGCTCTGTTTTCCATCAATTTGCAACTCACTGAGATGCAGCATTAAGCAAAACCTGATTACCTGCTTGGAAAATCTTACTATGCCTTTTATTCATATATCAACATTATCACATTTTATTAATTAGCATATTTCATCAGACAAATACAAACCTGGCTGCAATACAAAACAAAACCAGCTGCCACAAGGGAGCTACCTGTTTGATGAACATGGAACAATCCATGTCCATGGAGCTCAGCAGCTCTCAGACTACTTGCCTCCCTGCTGAGGATGCTTAGAAAGCTTGTCTAGGCTGTCAGATATGAGCTGCTGTCCCTGAGAAGATATATAATTCTCAGATGTTATTATGATATCCCCTTCTTTAAAATCCATGTGATGCTCCGTGTCTTTATGGTCTCCAAAATCATTTGGAATTTCCATAGCAAATTTCTCTAAAATTGAAGGCAAATATGTAGTACAAAACAGATTATTTACAGTCATATGAATATCAGATTGTAGTGTTCCTTGTTTTGTAGTCATCTCTGTATGGTTTTGAAGGGTAAAATAAAAAACTCTTTATGCCAGGCACAGCAAAGTGCTCTGAATTTAGAGTGAAATGTTCTACTGTGTCTTTTCTTAAGAAATGGATCACATGCAACTCAGTGATAGAAATACTGTGTCTTAACCTAATTTTATAATGCAACCAGACTGACCTCTCCTACACACAGTAATTGAAAAAAAGAAAAAAAAAAAAAAAAAAAAAGAAGAGCCTACAACAGACTAAACAGAAGCTACCCTAGTTTTTAATCAATAGTCCTATTCCCACTGGCTATGTATTTCGGTTCAGAACATTGTAATTAAATACAGTGATGAGATGCATTTCTTTATGAATGAAGTCCCTTGCTTTCATCTCTCTCTGTATATATATTTAAAAAAATACACTATGAAGTATTTGCTGCTAAAATCCTATCATGACAAGTCAAAACAAAATGAAAATGTAAGGACTCTTAAAATTTGACAGAGAAAATTCCGCTAATTCTGCCAATGAAATACTTTACTGTTGTGTTTTTAGGGGGGTTTCAGAATGTTGGATCAGTAGCACTGTTTAGACAAAACATTAAATATTATAAAAATATGTTATAAAATGCCACTTAAAATAAAATTCAAAAGCCTATACATAATTGATGTCATACTCAAAAAAGTGGTTGCTCTAGATATACATACAAGAGTAAGGTGAATGGGATTTCAGGCCTCCAAAGATATTTCAAACTTATTTTTCTTTGAAATATGGAGGCTTGAAATAATTAATAAGAATGTTCAAGCCCAAACAGTTATACTGGAAAGTTCACATACAGCCTACCATTTTGCCCATAGGCAGTTAATGAAATTGTAATTAGAACTACTATTGCTTAGCAATCACAGGCACGGAAGTTCTAAAAGATTTAGGAAACATAATTGCATTTCTAATAAAATTTCACCTCTTTGTGTTAATAGGTGAAACTATTATTTTTTTCTTAGAAGAGAAAAAAATCCTTGGAGTTTTTGCTATTTAAAAGGGCTAAAAAGCCATACGAAGGTGCTATGAGGACAGGAATATACTCATTCTAATCTTCAGTGATTAGTAGCATATCTACAGTGGTTCTGCTTTGCATAAGAATATCCTTTTGCCCTTGACTTTATCACAGACTAAAGTTAATGGGCCAAATGCATCTGTTGACTAAAATGGTCTTACTCCAAGGGTAAGTTTGTCTTACCATACAGAAACATGGTTGCAAGCAACCTAGAGAATTGTAATAAGAAAAAAACCCACATTCTGGCACCACCTCTTTAAAATGTTGCTTGCCGTAGATACATATCCAATGTCAAATGTGCAAATTAGAACAAACAATTGCTGTTTTCAAACTATTACTTCTTGGTCTAGTAAGTGATACATTAATTTACTAATTTTTTTCAGCTCTAAAGCTCTCATAGACAAATATTGATTCTTTAAGTATGACATGCACAGTAGTATCCTATACATACACATTCACAGACAGATTGCATAAAGGAAGTGAAATGAATAGCTTTTCCCCAAATTAGACACATTGTAGGCTAGTTCGTGCCACACCCAATATTGCTTTAACAATACTGCAAATTAAATGGCAGCTTTTACCAGACGTGTCCTGTCAGAGGATTCAGACAAATCCACCTTTGTGTTCACAGGTACCTCTGCTGAAAAAGCTTCAGTAGTCTTTCACAATGGAAGGTTCAAGACACTGACAGCAATGCCAGCAACAGCTGCTTGTACTTTAAAAAAGAGAAGGGAAGTGTTTAGGTTATTTTTTTCCCCACTCTATTAGTGACAAAAGAACCAATGGATGTTAGGTTCCTTATTAAAGACTAATGGAGCATTTAAGCAGATACCTAACTTAGAACATTGAAGCCTCTGTTTGTTACTTGTGACTCAGCTTAAGATTTTGTATGAAAGATGGGAAGTTCAGAAGGAGGTGCTTTCTTCTTTAAAAGGAAGAGAAGCTGTTTCTGGAAAGAGTTTGCAGAAGAATGCCTTACAGGGTAAAAGCAGCATCTCAGAAAACTTTTAGTTACATGGATAAGGGCAATCCTTTGCTCACAATGCCAGGCCTTGATGGTTCAGTTGTAACATGAAATGTGCTACATATCTCAGAGGGAAAGCTGATATAGAAGATCACCTTATGGAATAATCAGTTTTGCTGCATGAACAACCAAGAGACTTCTCCAGGTCTCTCTGAGATCTGGAAAATCATATGAGGCTGTGTTGTGCCATAATAATGCAAATGGCATCTATAATCCTTTTTGTAAAACAGGTTTATGTCACGCAACAGTAAAACACTAAAACTCTTGGTAAAAGAACAAGTGAGCTACCACAAT
>JANHGN010024997.1:0-25433 GCA_024605025.1 Megaceryle maxima | reverse complement strand
AAACTAAAGGAAATCAAAGAATAAGAAAATAATTATGTATTGGAAAATAGATTACCTTCTTTATTTTTTCTTTTTACATTTAACTTTAAAGCAGATTTGTTTTCTTGCCTTTTAAAATGAGGATGTTAGGTCTGTTCCTCTATCTGTAATAAACAATGTCTCAGTGTTTATCTCCTAGACCAGACTTTTTTCTATTCACTTTTACAGATTATTAATATGGTCCCTTGCCACTGTAGTAATAAAAATTGTAAATAATTATTTGAGTACAGAGTGGCTCATTGACCGCTGCCAAGTAATACACAAAAGTGTCAGGATAAAATAAGAGTGTGATTATGTATGCTAATCTAGCATAATTTTAATTAATTCTTTGGTCAATCTGATTTTCAGGGATCCTGAGAGCTACATCTCTCAATGACTTCAAAAGAAGTTCTCATTACTTAGTATTTCAGCAAATTAAGTCCATGCTTCCTACTTTGTTATTTGCTTTGGAGACATTATACTCCTAGGGTTAAGTTCTACTACTTTTCCAGTTTTCTTGACACCTGCAGTCAGAAATGGTTTCTGGCTGCAAACAGATGGTGGGTTTTCTCTTATGCAATGTCCTTAACTAAAAGAAACAGAGTGAATGTGCTGCAGTGAACTCTTACTTCAGATGTCACTTCTCTCCAGTCTATACTAATTCTACCCAATTTCTCCTTCCAAAGAAAATTATATTCAGTTGCTATAACCTTTAAGTAAAAGGAATTTGGCAGTACATTTAGCTTCATTGTGGTGTGCAGATTATTTCTCATTGTTAATGGTTGAAGGAAATTAATGTCAGAAATTTGGCCCGGAAATATTTTGTTGATTTGTCAGTATCTATCCAGGTATGTGTTCTTTCTTTCTGCCAAGGGAATAGTAATCCACTTTGAATAAAAAATGTTGTGTTAATTCAAAAGAGCCAGCAAACCACTGATTTTTTGCTTCCAACTCTTAAGATTAGCCACTGGAGCACAAGCAATTTCAAAATCAGTTTGCCATTTTTTCCATTTTAAATATGAGGCAGAAATGTCACACAACCTAAACTAAGTAAAGCAGGAGTAAGTACTCTAACACAAATGGTTTTGAGATAATTCTACGATACTTAATCAGAAAAAGAGAAAAGGACACATTTGGTCAGTTTGTGGAAAATTTGCTGAAAGGTCATGAAGAATGACTTTTCTTAAGGACGGCTGTATATACTTAAACACAAGTATGCTCAGTGTTCCTGCACACAGACTTCTAAATTTCACACCACCTAAAAGCATTTATGTGTAATTGTCACTGCTTATGAAAGACTTAATGAATCTCTGCAGTTAAAGGTTTTTCACCCACCTGTAGTAAGTGCGCAGCATTTTTTGCCCTCTACAGAAGTGTGAATATACTTGACAGAGATTGTCATGAGATGATGTGCTACTGTCTGATTTGCATCATGATTTCCTCTGCTACCTATACAAAGCTAGAATTTGTTAGGTAGGCATTTTCCTTTAACTTAACATCAACAGTTACTTTTTTAAAAAACATTTTACGTGGCACAGGTCAAACCATAAAGTTGCCTTTGTCAGTCATATAATAGTTTATAATTATTTCAGGATAACAGAATCAGCACATTTCTTTTGTTCTCTAGACATAGGCAAGGATAAAGATGGCAGCATCTTAAGGGATCTTTTTCTATAGATTTTATGATACTGGAAAGGAGATAGGAGTTTGCATTTTAAAATGAAAAGCTAGCGATATGCATGTGCAATCTTTGTTTTCACAAGCATAGCTATAACAGTTTTGTTTTTTCTTTCACCTGTCAGATTTAGGGTTACTTTTTTTTGGTTGAGAAATTTTTTAAGTTAGTGCTTTACTTTATTGCTGCTCTTCTAAACCAAAGTTCAAAGAACAGGGAAGCATCTCATTGCACTTTAGATAGTTATGTAATTGTTAGAGGAATATTAATGACTGAAATTATATTATGTTTTCATATTGTAATTCTAGAGGATCGACATCAGTCATTATTATTTCTATCTCTTCCAAAGTCAGACTCACAGGGAACTTAACTATGATTTCAGAAGCATGCAAAACTAATTTTCAATATAGCAGATACCCAAGCTGAACAAACTTTAATGCAATGACTTGCCTTTACTTGGTATTGAGGCTGACATCTGTCCCACTTACGATCTAGAACTTTACTAGCTGTGAGAAATATCAAAACAACTGGATCCATGTAATTACAGATTCATCTCCTGGGCTCACTCCTACTTTAATAAAAACCTATCTAGGAGAGATCAGCCCAGGAGGTGAATGAGCACTCCTGCATGACTGATTGCTTACCTTTAAGAGTTTAAACCCTACAAGCATCAACAGCATCAAGGTTATGCACTGACCCTCAGAACCAATCCATTTTATTTTGTGCCTTTTCCTTCAGTGTTGAACAAAATAGATATATAGGCTGGAAAACAAACTTTATGAAGGAATGAAAAGAAGTAACAAAACTTTTTAGGATTTTCTGAAGCAGTTTCAAATCCTTTGAAGTTAGAGAGCTTTCTACACTGATGTTAGTAATTCTTTTCATTCAGTTCAGGGTGTATTTCCATAATACACTACTAAATAGATGGATCCTTAATAGTTTAAAAAAAAATGGGGGGAAAAAAGAACTAAAGACTGAAAGCCAAGATATTTATATATTCTAAGTGTGAAAAGAAGCATTCTTATTAAAAGGATGGTTAACCTTTTGTGTAAATAATCAAAGTGAATTCTCTTTCTAACAGCATAGTCTGGGTGACAGATTTTAACTATGTGTTATTTTGAAACTGTCTACCTGTGAAATTTAATAAAGAGATGGAATTTATTTATTTTACTCTTGCTATTCTTCCAGCAATGCTCTCTAACCTGTTTGGCAATGAAAATATCTTCCTAAAAAGATAAACTTTAATGCATTGCATCTCAATACAGTTCCAAAGTGTAATAAAATCCATTTCACAGCAGCAGTCTTACAGTAGAGTAGAAGTACTCTTCAGTAGGGTTAATGAGAGGAGTTAGTGCCGAATCATTTCATGTTCTAGCTCATTCCACATTTATTTCCCCGTGTAGACAAGTCCTTAGTCAAACACAGCTTTTTTATCTTTAATGTATGGACAACTGTTAGATTACCACAGCCCGTGATAAACAGAAAATGAGACAAGGACTAACTCTAACCTTGAGCTCCCTGAGTATATGCAATTCTTGGCAAAGAAACAAAATCAGTATTTTTCATTAACATTGATATTTTCCTGTGTCTTACTGAATTCCAGAAGTATACCTTGTTAATGCTGTTGCTTGGAAATGCACTTTGCAAAGCATTACAAGGAACATGCTGCTTTGTTAACATTAGTTACACATCTATTAACAAGTGATTCTTCAGGTTGTGACAACACGTTGTAGCCACTCTCTTCATTACAGTACTGGTATGAGCTGTGCTGTCTACTGATACTGGGGAGCAAGGTTCGTTGGAGGGGAGAGGTGTGGGGATTTTGGGTTTGGTTTTGTTTTAGCTCTTCTAATACAGTTTATTCTGCTACTCTGACACTTACAGTCTGTGGTTTTGAATGATATAGCTCAGTCCTCTAACTAACTTACTTTTGTCTGACATGGACAGGGATTCTGTAGCTTTTAAACCGATAGTCAGGAACTTCTGACTGATTGAGAACATTCATCTGCAATGAATCCTTTAAATGCATACTGATACTATCTTGTAATTGCAAAATATATTCATACCAAACTAGTAACTAATTTAACCCTCATAATTGATCTGATCACTTCTGTGTTTCATAAAACTCAGCTGCCTGAAGCCCTCTCTTTGTACAAAAGTCTTGGGTTGCCAGTCTTTTTTCCTTGAAAATCTAATTAACAGTATTCTTTTAAATAAGAAGATTATTTTCTGTGAGCAATTAACTGAAATTCCGTCTGCTTTAAACTTTTCAATATAGCAATGAATATTTATAAACTTAATAGAACTTCACCCTGGTAGGCAATCCCTTTAATCTTATTTGAAGCAGTGTGGGGCCCAAGTCTCACTGGATTAACATCATATTTTTTCTTGGCACATACACACACAAAAATAATTTCCTTGAAATGAAATAGTTGACCAACTGATATCCAAACCTATGACAGTTCAAAGTCTGTTTCAGTAAAACTAGAGTGTATATATCCATATTTTCTATGGCTCCATGCTGTGATTCAACAATGATCTCTGAAGTTCATCTGCACTTTTCTGCACCATTAGCACTTGCTGGCTTGCAAATACCAATCATGGAATAAAAGGTACAGTTACTTTAGTCTTTAAATGTAAGCCAAATAGGGTAAAGATATACTACTGAGTTAAAAAAAGAAAAAAAAAAAAAAAAAGAAAAGTAAAGCAGACATCCAGGAAGCAAAGAAGGAAGCTGGAATAGAATCAAAGAAATATTTTCAGTATTGAATTTCCTGTCTAATTTTGCTTTTTATCCTCCATGTGAAAAGTCATTATTATGAAATTGCTTTTGAAGTAAATATGGTTTACATTTTCAAAGCAAACAGATACTGCAAACAATTTTATAGTAATTTCTATATTATTGGTGCATATGCAAAACTCATGAGAGCTGTTTTTAGTGGGTTTTTTTGCTTTTCCTCTCATTAACTCCATCATCTCATTTTTGCTTGAAGAACTGTCTTGACTAATTTTACTATCTGTTTTTGATATACTTACTAGATTAATTCCTTTTGTTATACCTATCCTTTGTGTTTCTCACTTGTCTAACCCTATTCCTCAAGACTTTCTTTTTATATGTCCTTTTATTCTGTGGTCTTTGTTTTGTGCTTTCACTGGGGTAAAGACATCCTTGTGAAAAATGTGTTCTTTTTAATGAACTCTCTTGTTTTTGCAGGTGATTTGACAGTAGCTGCCTGTCAAAAAGATAGGTGGGCTACAGCTTGAATATCTAGTGTCAAAAGAAAAAAAAGTAGGATACAGATCTATCGGATCATATCATAGTTAACGTTTTGTGTAAGATTCTGATGCAAAGGGATTTTCAAGAGTAATACAGAGCAAACATACAGCACTCATTTATCTCTGTGAGAAGGGGCTGCTTTAGGTGATGCAAATTCCCAATGGATCTGCACATATTCTGCATATCTGATGCATATGGAATATGTCAGACTTCGTACGCAATATGACCCTGTTCCAGTGCTACAACAGAATTGGTTATCTCACGACCAGTTTGAAACTGAAGAAGTCTCAAATGGGTAATGAGGTGACACGGCCTTGGCCAAAACCTTGCAAACTCAGACCACATAGGGCAGAGTATTGCACAAAAGTGTAGTTGATAAAGACAGTCTAACCAGGCTAGAAAATGATGGATACAAATCCAAGAATAATTCCAATACAGGCAGAAAGAGTAGAACTTGCACTCTGTGGGTTCTTACAAAACATTCGTCATCATGAAAAGTAGACACCACTTGACCTCAGTTAGGGATATAACATTGTAGTGCTGTACACAACAGTATACAATATATTGGCTATCACCAAAGATATGTGCTTTTATTTTTCTATTAAACTGCTGTTATCAAATGAAAGCCAAGATGTTCCTTCATTTTCGAGTTCTAGGGGATTTTTGAACTCGTGTTGAAAGTATATATCCTTTTTTCAGGTAGTACTGTGCAACTGTAAATGTTGCGGTTCACAAAGGGAAATAAATTAACTGAAACCTAGGACTTTAGACCTGTTCCATTGAAAAGACACATTCTCTTCTGAAAAGCCCAAATTCAGTAGATTTTGAGTAGTTCCTTAGGAAAGAATTCTTGCAAGTGCAATTACACTGTTGTTACCTTTGCAACTATCAAATAGTAGTCAAAACTAAAGCTATAATGTACAATTTCTCCATTATGGAACCAATAATGAATTTAAATTTGCAAAACAACTTTGTGAAATACAACTCTGAGAAGGAATTTTACTTGCTGATCTAATCAGCGTATATGTTAACAAAATGCTCACCTCATCTCTGGATGTAGCAGAGTTGAGATGTTCAAGTATATGTGCAAGGAGAGAAGAGCTGATGTTAATTGTGTAGGGCTTCTGTAATAAACAAATAAAAACTCATTTCTTCCAATGTTTTCACAAATCACATGTTACATACAATACCATGTTACAAGATGCCATTTGCAGCCTCTGCATTGGAAATAGATCTCTCCAACACACAGGCCTTGGTGGCCTGGTTGCCATCAAGAACGCATGGGTTCCAATTTGGTGATGAAGGTGGTACAAACTGGCAACAGAGATGAATATACTTAATTAGATTATAAGCATAAATGGATTTGTGATATCATGTGGAGTATACTTGCGGGATTCGTATCATTATTTGCATGGCAACACCAAGCAACAAATTTAAAATTCATAGGTAAAAAACTAACCAGTGCTACCCCGTGCATTTACTTCCAGATGGTTTGTAGACTATGTCTTGACACATACTGTTCCTGCTATGTTATCTTAACATGTGATCAGAACTTTGTCGAAAGTGTAACTGACATTAATTCCACACTACATGTCACCTAAAACTAAACTGAATTTCAGAAGAAAAAGTTGTGGGTTTTATTTTTTTTATCTCACAGTTATCTTCAGGCCAAATTTCAAAAAATTGCTGTAAATAGCGAAGGTATAAAGATTTTCATAATTTAAAAAGTACTTTAAAAATTTTTAAAGCAGACTTTCTAAGACTCTCTAAGATGTGTTATTCCCACATGCCAGCATAAACTTGCTTTGCTCTCCTCTAGGTCTAAGGTAGTTCCATTTGCAGCCCTAAGGAAGAGGGGAATAGGAATTATCCTTCAATCTTCATAATATCCATAAAGTTCAGAGCTTCACTCTTGATAAGCTAATGACATGAACTGATAATTAGAGCAGTCAAGAACACTCTCAAAGAGATGTTCTGAAAAATCTTCCTTTAGGAAAGTTTAACTATTTGACATTGTGTTGATAAGCCTGAGTTTTGGCTGATTATGAAGTCATAATTTCTGGCTTGAGTAAGAATGTATACAATCATTCTTCTACAGATAAAAAGTAGGGAAGAGAAAATAGCCATAGTCTGATGAGGTTACTTCTAATTTGCCTTGTTCATAATCAAAGCCTTAAAATTGTTGCATTGTTAAGAAAGCAAATCTATTGTTAAATCAAATGTCCTGTTAAATTCCATGATAAAGCAAAGCCCTATGTCTTGTTATTGCAGTCTGTTGTTTTCTTTCCTTTATCCCATACGTTCACATGTACTAGCTAACACTTTAAAACTAGGTAAATTTATAATACAATAACTTCTAATGCTAATTCCAATGTTTTCTACATGCCTACATACTTTATATATCCTATTCAAATCATTTTTTGGTTGCTTTCAAGGACAAAGAGGATAAATGCTATTTTTTTTTAGTATCCTCAAATGTAATACTACTATTACTGAATTTTTTTAAATTGATTGCATAGACAAAGTCCCTTGAGATCTGCATTTTTTTTCATCTTTAATCCAAGTTTGTTGTTATCTTTAGTAGTCCTTGTCCAATTCCAGTCATAATTCTGACAAGACTATTACTTTGACTGACGTTTGATTTTGATAGCAACCCAGTGTGTCATTTTATTACCAAAAATCTGCACGCTTTATTTCCTATCATTACTCTAGTGATGTTCTCTAACTTATTTCAGATGCCATAGTGTTTTAAAACTGCCCAGAGGGATGACTGCCCTTATTTTCAATTGTCTTTTAAAAGGAAAAAGAATTCAATATGGGATAAAGCTGTTAGCTGAATGCATTTCCTTTTTTATTTTTTCCCTATGTAGAAGAATAAACAAATGTATCATTTTAAGATAATTCTGAGTCTTGTTATTACACCACTTAGATTCTAGAGATGTAATTCATGATTATTTTGCTTGTAGTTGGCAACATGTTTCAGTCAAACTGTTTTTTTTTTATTTATGAAATTTGTTTTATTTTTTATTGTTGGCCCATGAATAAGACAAAATGCAGAATTTCATCTTTTTATGTACACCATAATGTAAAAAAACCCTGGATTTTCTACTGATAGCTAATTATACTACCTATTGTCTAACTGTAAAGTCTAGGACAAAAAGCCTGTCTCTTGTTCTGTGTATACAGCATCTAATAACAATTTGAGATTATTGTAGAAAATAAGATATCTTGAAAATCTTTATGAGAAATAATAAGCAAATCCAGTTAGCGTGTTGATATTTAAATACTGTTGAGTTTTTTTTTTCTTTTTAAGGGACAACTCATGACCTCTTTATGCATTTTTGGTCCTTTTTGCAGTGGTCTCGAGGAAACTATACTAAAAGCACTGGCTTAGGGTTCCTGTCAAAGGAATTCAAAGAAAGGTAATTCCTATAGTTTGAGGATCTAAGTGCTATGATGAAGATCATCAGCACAGGAAGAAATGTTGAAACCTCAGGTATGCTATCCAGTTATGAGCCCTCTAATACTGTAGATCCCTCCCTTATTAAAAGAATTTAAAACTCCAGCATGAAAGATATACATGATCTAACAGTTCTTAATTAAATTTTACATTACTATTACAGTCACTAATGAGTAAGAAGATACAATATTAGCAGGAAAACTCTGTGACTCAAATGGGCCACCTGAGGTATCCAATGTGGAATTTATGCATCAATAGACTTTCTTCAGCTATTTAGAGTTCCATCTACTTTTTATTTTAGCACATTGCATGTGCTTATACCTTTTATTTTGTTACTTTAAACAGATTACCTCTTCCAACTTTTCTACAGCATTATGTTGAGATTATTTTCCTACAGGTGACTGAAAAGGAAATCAGTTACAATTTTAGTACAGCATTGCTTTTTTACATTTAAAGTCAAATGACAGCACAGAAATAATGATTTTTGCATGACACCATTAAATATCAATTTCAGACTGATATTTTAGTATTTTTCAAACTGTATCATCCTTGTTAATGCCATTGATATGCTAGATACATTTCTGCCTGTGAAGCGTATTTAGGGGTTAGGCTTCTATTACTCCTGGGCATAGATCCAAAAGGTAGCATAAGCTTTGCTTTCTTTAGTGCACTTAGTATAATTTGCAATTCTGTAGTCCAGCATTTTTTGTGGGTATCATGTTTTCTCACCCTTGCATAAGTGAATCACAGAATCACAGACTTGCTGAGGTTGGAAGGCATCTCTGGAGGTCGTCTGGCAAAACACCCTGCTTAACACAGGATCAGCTAGAGCAGGTTGCTCAGAATCATGTCCAATTAGGTTTTGAATAACTCGAAGGATAGAGACTCTCTATGCAATCTGTTCTGGCGTTCAGCTACCCTCACAGTGGTTTATGTCAGAATTTCCTGTCTTCCAATTTGTACCCATTGCCTTTTGTCAGGCCACCTGGTACTACTGAGAGGAGTCTGGCTTCATCTTCTTTATTCCTTCCATCAGGTACTTACACACATTGACAAGAGTCCCCTTGAGCCTTCTCCAGGCTGAAGTCTCAGATATGTGGGACAGAAGGATTATCATATGATATCTGCATAAGTATTTACCTCCATGTTACTTTACAAACTTCTGCAATAAGTTTTTCTGAATTACAGAATTTACAGATGACTTTGCCTCTCTGGAAGCGATAGTTATGAGAGGTTGCCATGAGGAGATGGTAAAACTGAGTCATGCTTTTTGACTACAGAGGACAAGCAGAAATCAAAAGAAAAGCCTGAAAAAATAGTAAAATCCACAGCTAAAAAAACCCTAGAATTTTGGAAACATTACATTAAAAATTAACTTCTACACATTTTTCTTATTCATCTCCTAGTGTTTGCAAGCAACACATTATTGCCATAATTAAGATTGCAAAAGAAAGTATATAAAAAAGTAGGAAGTGTTGGTAAGCTTGAGCTAAGTTAAAACATAACTATATTCTTTTACAAACATTTAAGAAGCTCTTCATTATAAATAAGAAATTTAACTTCAAGACAATAATTTATTGAAAATCACATCAGTCTTCCAAAATCTTAAAAAATGCTTCCAGATTGCTTTTTAAAGTGCTAGGAATCATTTAAGAATGAATGCATTAAACATCCTCATGCTCTTACACATTACACCTTTAGCTCCATACAATTTCATTCACTCTGTTTAAAACAAGACATGGTAGAATTAGAAATGCTATGAAGAAAAGACACAAAGATGATCAGAGATATGCAGTGTTTTCCCAGTGAAAATTCTCACATGTAAAAGCCTAATTGACTAGCAGTTTTGACAAACAAGTCAACTGAATGAAAGATACAGACTGATTAACAGTATGGAGTGAGCAAAGCACGTATTCACTTGTTTTTGTAATGTGCTAGGGGAGCATCCATTGAAATTACCCAGTTGGAGTTCTTTGCAAAATGCTTAATGGTAGTCCAGAGCAGTGCTGACTGCTAGAAGCCAAGAGGACACACTAGGTAAAAGGTATCTTTGTACTTGTCCTGTTTCTGTTATTCTTTTCCTAAATACCTCTCTCTGTTCTGACCTCTGTCAGAGATGGAAGAATAGGAAGAGAATCTCTGTTCAATTTTATAACTCTATATGCAATCTACTCTGGGAAATAAAAATACAGTAGTGTTACAGATAAAAGCTCAATCCATTAAAGTAAAATGGCTGGTTTCTAGTTATGCATTACAGAGACCAAGTTTTCTATCTTCATAACATTTCTAAGTTTCCAATGAGAGCATGGTTGGATATTCCTAGAGAATTAAAGGTACACACTTAGATTAGGACTTCCAATTTTTATGTAAATTCTCACCTTAATATTGCAGTGGCAACCATCCAAATACAGTTATGCTAATCTTTTCTTCAGTCTCTTTAAGTCTTCTACTTGCATTGCCAAATAGCTTGGCTATGTCCTTGTCCCAAGTCCTTGTTTCTTCATTCTCTTTAGTTCACTTGCATTACATTAAGGTATTTTGAAGGGGTGGGAAAAAGGAAAACTTTTTAAGAATTGTCTTATGGCTACTGTATTGAGGTTCAGGTCAAACACTGTGTTGTAGCTGTTCTCCTGCAAAAGGGACTAGATCCTTGAGCAATGTGGATTCAGGCCACTCTCCTCTTCATGGCTGATGGGCCACGGATAGCACCCTGAGGCCAGCACTCTGGGCAATGTAGAGCTGCAGAGCTGGAGGTCCCTCTAGGCTACACAGAAGAGCCCCATTTAGATCCTGTGGGGTGTTGGAACTGCCATTTTGTTGACCTGCAACCAGAGCGCAGCCATTGCTAAGTCCACTTTAATGAGATTTAACCTAAACCATAAAAGCACACTTGATTTCTTGCAGCTTCATAGGCTTCTCGGCACATGTGCATGTGCCTATTACTATTTTGTAAGTTATTATTTTTGTTTCATAAATGGCAGTAGGAGACTTTTGATTCTATCCTTCTGTCCCTGCTCATAAGAAGACACAAAAGATTCATGGTTTTCCTCCTCCACTGAAAATCATTCTGTACAGACAATCACTCTTCAGTCATTTCCTCACTCTTAATACAGCACTTGTCTTTATACTATTCAGCACCTGACCCCCAGAAGTACAGGACAGAACTTCATATTCCACACAGCTCCCTTCCACTCTACAGCTACATATGCAGCACATTTGAATATCAATGAGACATATCCATCCAAGGCATTTAATGTTGTTTATACATTCTGTTCATCATTTAAAAATTAAATTTTGAATTGTATGTTGGTTTTGTTCAGTGTATTCAGTATTTTCAGCAGTAGTGAGCACAAAGACAAAAGTGGTTACGTTTGAGAAAAGCAATCAGAGAGTTTTATCTGCATCTGTCAGGTTTACAGTATTAGTCCTGAAGTATCATGGATACAGACTTTCTTTTGAGAAACATACTGGGAGGGTGCGGGGGGATAATGGACTTTAGCAACTCCATGGGTGTTATAAAATGAAGACCTTTATTACCGGTACATCCCTTGGTTATATAGAGCAAGCTTCACTGACCACACACACCAATGATGATTGGATACATGCGATAGCCCACACACTGTTCACACACCTAAATCTACTACATGATTGGCTGTCATCTATCTCACCCAGTACCCCCCCACATCCTGTTTTTCTTTACTTTGCTCTGCTTTATCTTCTTGCTTCATTGCCTTTTCTCCACCGTTCTTCTTCCTTCGTGCTCTTTCCATGGTTCAAGGACAGGTCCTGATAACAGTGTCCGTTTTCTTCCAACCAAGATCCCACAGGAGGGAGGGGGGAAAAAAGCCTGAATCTGTCAAATATATCTTGAGGGATATATTTTATCCTGACCAGAAAAATGATATCATGAAACTAAAGGAAATAACAATGTTTACATATGAATTAACTATTAAAAAAAAAAAAAAAAGTCACATAGACAAACTGATTCTGTCAAAGATCAGATGGAGAACTAGGTGATGATGTAGATCAGTTCTTGGATCCAAATCTAACTGTACATTTTACAGTCACACTGACAGGATAAATGCCTTCCATTTTAGGAAGCTAATGTTATAGACCTTAATTATGTGTATATAGGAATTGTTCACTTCATGTGGGAAGAAGTGTTCATATTGACCAAGCGGATGTGTGTAAGAATAGACAAATGTCTGTAAGAATTGGACTAAGTAAGGAAAACATGAGAGAAAACCATGCTGATAGTGACATGGATGTATGTGAATTTAATTATACACTTCATCTCTGACCTCTTTTATACACAGCTCTGACTTCATAGTTGTATAGGAGAAAGTGAGTGCCTAATGAGGCAATTTTTTTTCTTACATACATATTTGACCATGCTTTACTCTGATGTACTTTGCTGAATGTAATCCAGCTGGCAGTATAATTACTTCAATAAAATTTTCTACTTGGGGATTTTTTCCCAATAGAATAGAGCAATCAGTTATAAGTCTTTTTGCTTTTTCCATTTAGCTACAAGTCTACAAAGGCAAATGCTTTTTTTAGCCCTTCTTATAAATTGGTGCATTATGATATGTATTTCTTCAGGGTATTAAGAGATTATAGGTATTCTTTGTATCAGTTTCATTTTTGCAATCAGATTTTCTGAGTCATTGAATAATTTTTGTTTTTCCTAATAAGACCTTCATAATTATTCTCTGACTTTAGTCAGCATTCTTGCAAATTCACTTGTGTTTTTCAATTGCAAAACTGTATTCTGTAATTTAGGAAGTATTTTAAAAGTAATTTCTTGTGTCCAGTATTAGTTGCCATCAGATATCATCGTTCTGTCTACTAAATGTTTCTTTCAGGCATATTACAAATGCAACATCGTACCTTTGGTGAAATGCCGCATATTTGCTATGCTGTTGAGAGTTATTTATCCAGCTAAAAGCGATCTGACGGCCTCTGGTTACAGCTCTTTTTCACCTCAGGCTGTTTCATATTTATGTGATGCTGAGAAAATGCCTCTCTTTTGTAACCTGTATAATACATCTAAAGTACTATGTGTCCTTCCTACTTCAAAAGCTAAAATAATCTGGGCAGTTTGCCTTGAAGTATGTTGGTCTGCCTTCAGGTTGATAACATGCACATTTACAGTGCAAGTTCCTGAAGATATTTAAAGTGGTTACTGTTATCCAGTGTCCTTGTCCTTCATGATTAAATTTTGAAAGTCACATTTGTTTCATCTTTTCTGATGAAAAGTGTTATCAGCAAAATGAGATTGGTACACAAACATCTCTTTCTAGTACCCCTGCAGGGATGTGGTGGATGTCATTATGCGGATCCAAAATGTGCGTTCTCTGCATTTTTTCCTGATGCTTCCACAGACTGCTTTTAATAGAAAATTGTACTTTATAAATCCTGCTGGGTAAAATGTAAGATGTTTGAATTAGTAACTCAGATACTTTTTAGTTATGACATTTAATCCTTCTCTGACAACAAGCTATTTTCTTAAAAGTGATTCTTTTCTTGTATATGGTTCATTTCTGACTTTATTTAAGACTTTGGTCCTTTTCTCCTTTTCCTGCTATTTATGATTTTTATTGGACTGAAGAATATTCCTGTTATGCTAATATATCCTTTCCATTTCTTTTTTGGTTGCTCTCAGTAAAATCAACTGTTTCAATTTGTTATAACTCTATAAAATGGAATGCATATTAAAGTAGTATCTTCTTTGCTGCAAAAGTCTAATTACTGTCATTTCTTGAGGTTGATGTGATCTTATTACTTTCTAATAATAAGTGATTTATTTTGAAGTGACAGGTAGATAAGCAGTTAACTGTGATGACCTTATTCATCACTAGCAGTATTTTATCTTACGAAGAGTCACCTTGACTTCACTACAACTTTGTACAGTATAAGGCAAGTGGCCTTAAATGCATTACAATTTGGCAGTCATACTGGATTTGGCATTCTACACTGGAGCTAAAACGACTGTTTCCCAGTCTGCAAAACACAGCAGCGCAACAACAAAACTCTGATGGCATAAATTAGACCGCCACTTATAATCATGTTATCTCTCATATTTTACCACACCTCAGCTGATACATAGAAACTGAATATGTACGTGATTCTTCTCTGTTGTAATTCTTCAGAAATTACTTCAGTGAACTCATTTTATATTATATTTTAACAATCACCAACTATCAGTATAAACTCAGTAACTAATAGGTGCCCTGGTATCTTATTGAAACAAGATGAGTTCAAGTAAATTTCTGATTACACTTCTCCTCCTTTATTAGGTGCCTGCTTCTATAATTCAAAATTTCTGAGGGTTTGGGGTCCTTTTATGTTTATGATATCATATCATCTGTGTCCCTCAGCAGATCTATAGCACGTAAATCACTACTTGTTTTTTTTATTTCTCTTGAAATTTGTCTTCCTCTACACTTTTTCTCCTTCTAGGAATTAGGTGTTTCTGACATTCTCAGAAAACTGATCAGATTTCTCTTGTTTTTTCTTCCCCTTCAGTATAACAACATGATTCTTTGTTTTTCTGTTTTCTCCCAAAAATGTCTCAATGCTACTCTTCCTCCTTCTTACCTTCTTTCTTAGATTTTCTTTCCAGAGTATGTGCCTTTAAAATAATATCATGCCTTGCTATCTCTAACTCTAAAAAAAACCCCAAACTAAACCAAAACAAGCAGAAGGTATATAATATATTCTCAACTCATCTGTTCTTCTTTCCTAAATCTCTATTTTACTGTGATGTGGCTTTTAGGATTGGGTTCCATCTGCTAAACTCTTGTTCTCTTCAGCCTCTTAGGACTATTCTAAATTAGATCTTCAATCTCTTAACATTTTTCTTCTGATAAAATTCCTTAATTCTTTATAAATCTTTCTGGTTTTATCCAAAAGGCACAGGAAAAACAATTCCCTTCTTCTTTGTTCGTGTAATTAACATTGTTGAAAGATCAGTCCTTCCCTCTATCTTTCCTTCTTTATGGTAATTTTGGTGTCAGGCCTCACTTTGATTTTGGGTAATTATCCAGTGTGGGGTAGAGCAATGAAAGATCTTAAATACATGAGCCTTCTGGCATAATATACTAGAAGTTTACTTATCCCATGTATATCTCACTAAAAGGAACTAGCTTTATCTGACAAAAATAAACTCAAACCAAAATGATACAACATTTCAAGTGCACCAGATTCTCCTCAGGATTTAAAGGTTTCATCCCGGTCAACATTAGACCCTTCATCTTTAGCCATTCCTTCAGTGTGAGGAGAGAATAGCAAATAAAGCATGCTGTATCTTCAGCAGAAAAACAAAACCATGAGTAAAAAGCTCTTTTGTCTAGTTCCAAGACAAAAAGAAGGAAAGATTTGATTTTCCAGTGTTTCACAAATGTGAAGGTGTTTCACAATGGGAACTATGGTGCACAATTATGTAAATGACTGATTTTTAACAGAAGGTGATTGGATTGGGATTCATGTTAATGAAAAATAAACATATTCATAGTTGCACATAGAACCATACAGAAATATGCAATGTATCGGGTTCAAACTTAACTAGATTCAAAGGTTTCACAGCTTTACTCTAGTGACATTGGCTAATTTTACTACTTAACCGTGTGTACGTTGGAGAAACAGTGTGAAAAAATGCAAAATTGCTTTTACAAAATCATCTCACTTGTGAAATACACATGCTGCTTCTGCAGCGTCCCAACAGTGTCTGCATTAATCCTGTAATACAAAGATGTCTAATTAGAACAAATTTGATAAGCAGTCAGTTATCTGCATTAAACATATGTGTCACCATTCTTTGTACAAGTATATCTATTATTTCTAAATGAAATCAGAGTCATTAGATCAGAAAGGCTTACTGAAATAGAACTTTCTTCATTACTAAGCAAAACTGGGGATTTCTATTTCAGAAGGGACCACATATATCATTTAAAAGTAAATGACAGTAATAGACATAATTAGCACTATAAAGTGTTCAAGAGTCTTGAGGAAATCAGTATGCCTTGAGTTTGAATTGACTAGATTACTTCTTAGGTATTGCAAATAGGTATTAAGTATATTAGCGTTTTAAACAGGCTTACAGAGAAATAGATAGTCTAAGAGGCAACACTCTGGAAAATTAATCTGAATAGATTGTGAAACTCTTTACATGATTAGAGACTTCTTAAAATTAGGTTTCTTCCCTGATCTTTCCTCAGTCATGAAACATTATTCATTGGTCATGGTAAGATCTGTAAAACAGGGCTCAGTGATACCGCTGTTAAATGGATTTTCATATAGCACTCATTATGTGTGACAGAAGCAGTTTAACAGTCTACAAAAAAGGAGGTTTTTTTCACTACTTTGCATTCTTCTTTGTAGCTGCTAGTTTTTGGATATACACAAGTCTTTGTGATTTCTGTGGACAATAAGGAATGCTATTTCACCAAAACCTGTGTTGTCACAGTTGCTGATTAGTGATTCAGTATTTGTCCAACTGGTTTGTGGGTATTTTAACCAGCTTCATCAGTTATGTCATATGTTTCTTATCTTTGAATAGCTACAGTATCTTTCTAGTAATACTCATATAAGGCTTTATAAAGTCACATGATGAAGCTTGAAATTCAGCAACACCTTGCCTGCAATTCTTTTTAATGAGATATTTATAGAGAGGCAAACTAAGGCAAAATAAAGCTGACTAGGAATTTACCCTGATGATAATTAAGCCTTGACTAGTTACATTTCATCTAAATGACAGATCCATGTTTGATTTGCAGTCACTGAGAATTCTTCTCATTTAACTGAAGGAAAATGTGCACTGCATGCTCTCCCCATTAAGAGAAGAAAGAAACAAAGATGTACTGATGCTTTATCTGCTCCTCTCTTACCCTTTGAAAGAGGCCAGGCAGCCCCCTACCCAAGTAGTATAAATGGTAGTTGGTAAATGGCAGTTATGATAATGTTGACTTGCAAATACATTATCCTTCTTAATCACACTGACCAAAATTTTACTTCCAGAAGTGTGGAATTAATATACACATGAGATACTGATTATAAATAAAAATCAAGATTAAAAAAAAACAAAACAAACCACACACACAAAAAACAAACTAAAAAACCTGTGTTTCAGTGACAGCGGTAACCTGTTTCACAGACTGAATATGGCTTGAAGTCACATAACCAAGCCTTCTCTAGCTAGGATGCTATCTGCAGACATTCAGCCATTTTGTCATGGGTTTTTCTGAGAAGCAGATTTTCTCAGACTGGAGGTATTTATTTTTTTTTTTTACACAAAAAAAATAAAATAAAATAAAATAAAAATCCATTTTCCTTCCTCATGTCTTTGTTCAATGAAGGCACTGCTACTATTTATGAGTTCTTGCTATATTTTTGTGTGGATAATCTGAAAAAAGTTCCTTGATTTACAGTAGCAGAGAAAAAAAAAAGAAAAAAAAAAAAAACAGCTCAATTGCTTCCTTGGAAACAATTAAACCCCAGGTATCTGAAGGCATCTTTCAGTAATCATCTATGAAGATCACACTGGCACTTGGAAAAAAACTCCTCACCATTCATTCTATATAACTTCTGTGCTGCACAAAAAAAGTTAAGAGTTTTTCTCTACAGTGAGCAAACAGTATATTTGGAAAAGCTCAAGTGTTTAAAGCTTTTGGATGTCTGGGAACAGATTTTATGAGGTTTTGGTATAATTTTTCAGAAAGTATTTTGGACTATATGAATGTACTTATTGGGAAATTATTACTGGGACTAGGAGTAAAAGGCACAAGTTAGAACACAGCAAGTTCCAGCTAAACATAAGGGAAAACTTCTTTACTGTGAGAGCGACAGAGCCCTGGAACAGGATGCCCAGAGAGGTTGTGGAGTCTCCTTCTCTGAAGACTTTCAAAACCCATCTGGTCACATGCCTTTGCAACCTGCCCTAGGTGAACCTGCTTTGGCAGGGGGGTTGGCCGAGATGATCTACAGAGGTCTCTTCTGACCTCTACCATTCAGGGAGTCTGTGACTGCTGTGACTATTTAGTTCCTCAGATACTTTATCCATGCACATTGATTTCTTAGTTCTGCATTATTGAAAATTCACTTTCCTGCTTTGTTTCTGGGCATTTATAAAAAAAAAAAAAATCAATTACAAAACACCCTGATTGCTGCTACATATTTTCATGATTGTTTACAGTATTTTGAGCAAGAATATTTGGTGAGAAACAGCCATACACATTCATTTTCAAAGATATTTTTGCACACAGTGCAAACATTTGCTAGTATGGATTTGCATTATCTCACTGTGAGGTTCTTGGTAAAAGTTGTGCCACTTAGTTCATTTATAGTGCCTCCTTATTTAGTTATTTTGTTCATTAATTTTGCATCGCAAAATATAGCAATGGGATTTATGGCAATTGAGATTAGCTATTGTGATTACAATTTAGTTTGCTAGAAAACAAAATATGCACAAATTACACACAGGCAAGTTGTGGTTAGCCTTTAGTCCCCTAAATTTATAGATATTGGTTTGTTCTTCTGGTAGTTCTAGAGACAATGAAAATCTATGTGCTCATTTATGAATCATGGGCTGTTGTCATTCTACAGAATGCCCTATTTATTCCTTCTTTATTTTTAGAAGCAGCATTTTTTTTCTGTAATTATTTATCAGAAATAACCTAACCATATTGGATCCACACGTCTTATTTTCATAAGTTTTTTAAAAGCATAGGGCAATATCATAATTTCTTCTTTATGTAAGTGTATTCTTTGACAGTATAACAAAAATCTACATAGCCCTCACCATAAAATAAGTAACAGAATATCAGTTTGTTTATTCAGAAGTTGCAACTATTTTCACATTTATCTTCAACTCAGTAGAGATTAGCAATGAAATATTAACAGAAAGAAAATCCTCAGAATGTTTTTATTATAAGATGGTGAGTTCTATTTTGCATTTTTGATCAGAGTGGTGTCAAACATTTCTGAAGTCAATTTTATGAATCTGACCAAAATGTTTCTGTTGAGATGCCCTTAAAACACAGATTTCCCTTTATAATAAGCATAGTTTGTGCATCAGTGTTGCAGTTCTTACATTTGGGTTAAGCCAGAATATCCCATTGCCTAAACTAACAGCAACAAATCTGACCAATAGGCCCAAGGCCAAAGACATGCATCCTCTTCTGGGCTGTCTGTGCCAGCAAAAATCTTCCTGCCCCTCTGACTGTCTCCAGCTACTGGGTACTATCCCCCATAGGTCACTTCTTAATGTATTCTAAAAAAACATTCTATTAAAATCCATCTCAGTCTAACTGAGTTGCTAACAAAGAACTATTGTTTAAGTTAAATCAGGTCATTTTGCCTAAAGGTTAAGAATCATTTATCTGCTTCCGGAGTGCATGATTTGCATTTTATACTAGTAATATACAGCTCTACTTACTAGTTTAAAATGCAAATCATCATCCTCAAGATCTTTCAGTTGTGACTATATGGATATTTTGACCCCTTTATCTTCCTTGTTCTCCCAATTTTGCTTGCTAATATTTTCAGTAGAACTTTGTACTTCTGTGCCTGTTTAAGAAAATGGAATGAAATTGATGCTCAGACTAATCACTGAGAAACTTAGTTACTAACAGCATAGTAACAGTCTTCTGGATTGTTTCATTTTTCTGCCCCATTCATTTCCTTTTTCTCTGACAGATGCAACTCTGCATGCCTGTATACTTAGGCACAGTGACAGTGCTTTCCCAGTCTTGACATATACTTGCTTTTTATTAATGAGTTTGTTTTGCAATGATTATTCTAACGAATAAATTAACCTGTTAATATGCCAGTTGGCATTTATTTACATTTAATACAGAGTTCTTATGACAGACCAACTTCTGCAGTTAACTAAGGTCAAAGACACGACTAGTGCGTAGTTGCTAATGCAACAACAGTATGTAAGTCCAAGCCCTCAGAGAATCCTCTGAGGATCTAAGCTCTTGTTCCTAATTCAATCTTTAGCCAACAGTTGGAAAACTGTAGGATTAGAAAATGAGTTTCAGAGCAATTACCTCGGAGAAACTGTTATAATCAAGAGATTGGAGAATAGAAATGTCTCAGAAGTGTCTACGAGTTTTGCTCATTCCACAGTTTGACTGAAGTGTATTAAATAATAATCTCTGCATATTGAGAGATGAACATTTGGAATAATACTCTTCTAAAATACAGTCATGTTAGAAATGAGCAGTCTTTAGAAATCCCATGACTGTGACAATTTTGGTGAACTAATACAAATGCAATAAAGCTTTACTGTTAATTTAAAAATTATTTCTTTCTATTTGATGCTGATTAAAGAAGACTAAGAAATTTACCTAAGTATAGTGACTACTATTAAGACATCATCACTAGAAGAACCAACATGTATCAGCAGTTACTACTAGAACTTAGTAATAGCCATAAACCAACAATCCTGCTGTCTGGCAACTATAAATAGTAGCCATACAATTTATGAGAACATATTCTTGGTTTAGACTACTCCAGGTGTGCAGCAATTGATCTGTTAGAATAATTTGTTTAAGAATATATGTATCATTGGAAGATTATTGTTTCTTAAATGTTCT
The DNA here is from genome assembly GCA_024605025.1 of Megaceryle maxima. Lineage (NCBI taxonomy): Eukaryota > Metazoa > Chordata > Aves > Coraciiformes > Cerylidae > Megaceryle > Megaceryle maxima. The sequence goes on along the minus strand of JANHGN010024997.1, from coordinate 4,404 downwards.
CTGATCTCAGTGTGTTTGAGTATACTATATAACTGCAACAAACCGTAGCCAATTAAATTGTATGTTTGAACACTGGTCTTTCTGAATCATGTTTTCAAAGGATTTGACTTCATTTAAATATTAAATTGAAATTTGGACTGACTAGAGAATGAGTTTCATTGTCACCATAAATACTTTACTTGACATTGCACTAGAAGTGATCATTCTTTACAATTAATAAAGGGAAATACAGATCTAATGCACAAATTATACATTTTTCTTATACAGTATGCCTCACACAGCCTCAGCCTCCTTGAAACTACCACTCAGTGGCTGCCTAACCTCATACCAAATTATGCCAAATACATCCTTTTCTTTCTAATGAAAACTCTTCACCTGTAGGTTTACTTGGGACCTTACTAATCCAGTAGTCCTTCAAGTGAGAAGAATTCCCTAGCCACACAAAATCTGTGTCTCTTTTCATGGTATTTCATTAATCGACTCCAAAAATCATGAAAAAGCAAACTGCATATTTGATCAACCCACTAATAAGACAATTCCATTTTTAACAGCTATTTACAATTCAGCAAGATAACATTAAATTTCCAGAATGCATTATTGATAATGTTTAGAATATTATCCTATACTTAAGAGCAAAGACTCAGGTTCTTCAAGCAAACATTTTGAACTCTTGTATCCTCTTTCCCATATCCTCCTCTCATGTAATTCCCTGGGTATTAAATAAGACAGATACTTCACCTACATCTTTCCCAAGGTCCAATCCAGCAAGACAGTTCTAAGTAGACAGAATATAGACATGCCTGTAGAATCTATATTAAAAGATCTTCCAGAGGCCATTTCTAATCCATCTTCCTGTCCAACACAGGACCAATATAAGTGTGTTTTTCAAAGATATTCTGTGAAGTCTGTTTTTCTAATAAATCAAACCTGCAAATGAGATGGACTCATTTGTGGATCATAACGTGCTAGAGACAATAGCAGCATAGCACAAAGTTTGTGTCATGACACTAAGAAAGTTACCCATCTTCAGTCTTCCACTGTACAAAGCTGTTACCTAGATATTCTAGTAGACAACTGAAGTGCATATATGGCATTGCACAGACAACTTTCAAGATCTGGAAACCTAACTGAGCTGTGAGTTGTCCTAAAAGACTGAAGAAATGCCCTCCTTGTTTCTGTCCAGTAAAGCTGTAGTAGCAAATACTGCGGAAGCTTTAGATATGCAGCTTTCTGGCTGCAAACAAGCTTTATTAAAAGCTTTAACTGCAGCTTTACAATTTAGTTCAGATATATGAAAAGATACAGTGGGTACAACTGATTCAGTCTTTGCATGGCCTCCTTTCTAACCATCCCGACTTCATTTTGTCAGTGGCTTCAAGTGATAAAACCAAGAAAATGATCAAACCTTTTATTAAAAGCCATTGCATGTGTCTAAAACCGAAGTGGAGTAAAAATGTTTACACATATCAACAATAGCTATTGGGTAACCATTGTGTTAGAACATGACCATTAAGCACCATGAATACTTAATCAGTCCTAGAGATACCCAGGATCAAATACTTTACCAATGAAAAGTTTAAAATCTTTCCCTGTGTCTATAGATCACTCTAGAATTAAAAGACATATGGACACATTTTTTGAGAACCTGTATTTTTAATTTATGTGCCTAATATTGGTGTTTCAGGGCCAGCACCTTTTGTAGACTTAGCCATTAGTCTTGAATCTAAATTCCACTTTAAGGCAAACAACAGCAACTCTGTTGGAATAATGGAAGATACAATAATGTGACAGATGTTTTTGGCACATAATTGTTAGTGTTCAGAGCTATATGGAGTAAAAGTGACTACTTTTTTACTAAGGACAATTATCCTTCTCAAAACCTATTTAAATAGACAAATGTAATACCAAATTGCACTTCTATTTCATTAAACATATGAGAGTTTTATTTAGTAAACCAAAGTAAAACTAAATTGCCTAACCTGAAGTTGGGATACAGTTGATAGCTTTCTTTCAATTTTATTCAGCCTTTTATTTTTCTCTGAATGTATTCATTAAAGATAAACCATTAAATATTCAGGTTCATGTTGTATGACAGGACTTTTTCACTGAAGACAGTATTTCTCCACTGAAATCTGTTCCTACATGTGCTTTCATTGGTATTATTGGACCTTCTGGTTTCAGGGAGGTTTTATCCTGTTAGTTAAATCATTAACATTCTCTTAGCTAAATTTCAGTTGACATACTTACATTTTAATGAAATGACCACATTTTTTTCTTGCTCTTATGTTAACAAAAAGGCAAATACCTTATGTAATTCTTTTCATTGCTGCTAATGATGTTTTAATTTAAAAAAAAAAAAAATTCTAAGGCACCAGCTGACACATGACAGGCAATAAATGGTCAGTCTCTGAGTATTAGTCTTTTTTTGTTACACAATGTCACTGCAAGATCTAAAATTCTTATATTTACCATGACTAACTGAACTAACAGGTATAAATATCCCATCACCCATTTATAGTAAAAAGATCAAAAGGTTGGAAAAAGTAAAAACATACAGATAGAAGTTACATTTTGATGCTGAAAAGTATCTGACCAAAATTTCTTCTGGATCTAAAGTTATGGAGCATATACTGAAGAAGGAAAATCAAAGTGCGCCTTTTTTTTTTTTTTTTTTTTTTTTTTTTTTTTTTAAAAAAAAAAGGAAAAGAAAACCACAATTAACTTTAAAAGGAATCTTCTTCTTTCTCTGTATACTCCTACTTAAAACATTTCATAGGGTAATTTGAATATTTTTGTAGATTCTAACACTTCCAGCTAAATTCTTATGAAAGCATCCTATAATTCTGAGAGAATTTTAAGTCCTTAGTTCCACTACACTGCACATATGGTTGAACCAATGGAAAGAGGATCAACCTGGTCAGAGATACAGCCTGTCAAATATACAAAATATAGGATTTAAGATTATTCATTTAAATTACAAAAGATTGTTTACTTCAGTTATATTCCTATCTCATGTTATAAAGCAACATTGCTGGTATTGTTTAGGGAAAGAGTTACACATACAAATAAATACATTCATCCACTATTCAGTAGTGCTCAGTTGTTGAACTGTGTTGAACTGATATGAATTTCAAATTCAGTTGATGGAACTGAAATTCAATCACGCTTTTTCTTCCTGTTTTAGTAAGTTTGTTATACCATTTGAATTAGTTACATATTATTTTGGTAACTAGTCATCAAAACAGTATCAAATAACAAAAGAAATCATGAAACTGAATAGACATAATTCGAAGTATTTTGTGTACATTTATACAAGTTATTTGATCATCAAGATTTTACAACTTGATTCATCTTGCTATTCAAGACAGACTGAAAAGAACACATTGACTTTTCCATGAACTTTAAAGGAATATTATTGGGTTACAGACCAATGTGTAAATTGAAAATGAAGTTGCTTAAGTGTTGGTATCTTCAAAATGGACCCAGATTTACAAATAAATTTTACTTTTGTCATTATACTGTGAGAAATATAAGCAAACCTTCACTGTATTTTCTCTTTAATTTTTTTTTTGGTGGGTAGCAATAAGCTCACATACACATTTATGCACATCCTCACCTTTTTAATTTGCATATGTATGAATTTAAATATTACTCAATAGGGTAAAAGTTCTAATATTATTGCTGAAAGAATAAAAAAAAGTTTTACATAAACATATTGAATAGACAAGGGAATATGTCATAATTAATCACACAGCTTTACTTTCCTATGGCAGTGGTTGTCCCTGTATGCTACTTACCTTTTAAGCTCTCCCATTAACAGCAACAGTATTCAGGATATGGTGTTTTGGTCAGAGGTTAAAAATGCAAAATAATTCATTGGATCTTTGATCTGTTTCTAAGCACTTGCTCTAAGTTTATGGTGCCCTTGAGGTTGAACCATAGTATAGCATACCCAGCAATCATTCTCAAATCTGTTTCATCTTTCTGGGTTTATTTCATGAGTAAAAACCAGAACAGATGTCAGAGGTTTTTATGTTTTCCCCCATGTTCCCCTAGACATTGTTTTGCCTTTGCTGACAAAACATTTAAAAATTAGAAAGTGTATTGTTTTAGTAAACAGGGATTGTCATTAACCTTTTAATATCCCTCGATGAATGTATGATACGCATCTGCTATGACATTTACATGGCCTTATGTTTCAGTCTTACTTCTTCACACATCTCTTTCTACAACTTTTGCCATGTCTGACAAGACAGCCCTGGGTAGTTGTCACTCATAAAATTACTCTTCTGCTCAGACTTACAAATAGTATTTCATGAAACCAACTTTATCAGGTAAAAAATTCTCTCTTCCCTCCCCCCCCCTTATTTTTTTTAATAGCTCAATATATAGTATCCAGTAAAT
>JANHGN010024996.1:0-38343 GCA_024605025.1 Megaceryle maxima | reverse complement strand
GGGGGGGGGGGGGGGGGGGGGGGGGGGGGGGGGGGGGGGGGGGGGGGGGGGGGGGGGGGGGGGGGGGGGGGGGGTGTTGGGGGGGGGGGGGGGGGGGGGGGGTGTCTGCTGCAGGCCACCACCCGCCATGCTGTGAGCGGCTGCCCCGGGGAGCCTGCCAGTCTGCTGTGAGGGAAGGTTTTGGGGAGCCTTTTAGTGTTCTGGAAGCTCTACTTGGTAATCCCTCACCGTGTGAGGTCCATCAATTTGTATGCAATGGGGCTTGATGGCAATGGCACACACCAAACCGGCCAGCTGCCCTCCCGGAGAACCCAGCGGAGCTTCTAAATTATTTTCTTCCACCGTGTGTAGCATATCTGTAACTAGCAGTGTACAGAGTTAATAGGTTCCGTCCAACATCAGTGGATCAATACACTCTGAAATCACCAGAAATACCTAAAAACACCTCTCGGTAAAGGTGAGGAAGCAGAGATTTTTGCCTCTAGGGAATTGTTCATGTGTATTAGCGCTGTGTGTTGGTTGGTTTGCATATGGTGTGAGTGGCTCTTCTGTGAGTTGCATGCCTGCAAGTCTTGCTTTTTGTAGGAAAGATGGTTTTTCTTGCTGAAACTGAAACACTGGAAGCTGAGTGCAGTTGTTTGGAGCAGAAAATATGAGACAGGCTAAAGTCAACTTCTGATGTGATTTCCAGATTCCGGCTTTAGGATAGCTGCTGGGGTTAGATGCAGACAAAAGCTACCTCTGCTCTGAAAAATGATCTCCCAAATGGCTCTGCATTTACATTTCAACAGAAGAGAACTGGGTGTTTTGAAGTAGAAGATGAAAGCACCAGCAGCGCAGCTTTCTATGGAACTTGGAGGAAAAATGAAATCAGGTGAGAATAAAGTAGAAACAGCTGATGTGGGATTGAAACAACTTCAAACCCCACCTAAGTTTTCCCTACATTTGCTACCTGTAATAATTAGTTCTTCCTTCCAGACCACCTATGGAGCTGTTGCCCATCTTGATACATGAAGGGGTTCAAAGTGTGTGGTCCCAAACCAGCTGCTTTCCAACGTCCCCATTGGAACTGCTTCCCAGTGCCACCTCTGCCCCTGGGGAACCCATCGCACCTTGGAGGCTTCCTCCAGTTTCCTGTCTTAAAGTGGTGTTTATAATGGCAGCTTCAGCTTCACCCGCTGCTTAGAAGACCAAGCAGTTGAAGCTGATCACTTGCTGTGTCAGCTGGAGCTGTGATCTCAGCAGCCTTGAGCTGAGTGAAGACTCCGGTTAAGCCATCATGCCTCGCTTGCTGCTTCAGTCATACAGGTCACAGATGATGGGGTTTCTTGAGGAGTTTGACCATTACTCTCCCTTAGCCAAACTCATGTCAATCTACCAAACAACCAACAGGACCACCTTCAACTGGACAGACAGCCGCATTGTTGAGTGGGAGAAATTTGCTGAGCTGGCTAAATATGAGCCAGAATCCCAGAAACCAACAGTGAAAGCTCTCCTAATTGTGGCATACTCAGTCATAATCATCACGTCTCTCTTTGGGAACACACTGGTGTGCCATGTGGTGCTGAAGAACAAGAGGATGCACTCAGCCACCAGCCTTTTCATCGCCAACCTGGCAGTGTCTGACATTATGATCACACTGCTCAACACACCTTTCACCCTGGTAAGTGTCCCACTGTGCTCTCCCTTCAGCTGGGAGGGGATTCTCTCACAAGAATGCTCTGCCTGGTGGTCACACTCCCTCTGTGCATGCTCTTCTAGGACTGAGGTGTGAACCCAACACAAATGAGTCTAATAGGCAGCTCTGCCAGGCAAGTAAAACACTGTTCAGCAACCTGTGGGCTCCATTTGCTCCGTTAGATGCTGTGTCTCCTAGAAGGCTCTAAAGTCTCTCCAAGTATGCCACCAAACCACAGCAAGAGCTTCTTGGGGAACCCTGAATAAGTGCCTGGATGAACATGCACTTTTAGTGTACACGTTGGAGCGTGCTAGAGAGTCACGCTTAAAACTTAGTGGGTCAAAACAACTCAAATGCCAGTCATACTTGGGTGACTGGAAGAAAGTAGTCAAGTCTTTCAGAGCTGACACTCGGGTAAAGTCTCCACTGAAAGCTCTATGGACATAAAGGGGTGGTTGCATGACTCAAGCTTGGTGCACTTTTTCCAAAGGTAATTGCTAGTATAATATGAAAGTTCTTGCCACTGTTCACAGATACGAATGGGCCAGGATGACTGCTCATCTCATTGGTGGGGTTTGTCCTTATAAACTGTTATGTAAAGGTGTTTCACAGTCCAGTGTAGCTAGTCCTGCTTTGGGTTTCAGGTGGAGCTGCCCAGCCAGACAAAACCCCCGTGCCAGCTCAGGTGCAACCCAAAGGGTTTCCCATGGATTTGTTTTCAGCACCTTTGCTGGCTGATGACCTGTTGCTTTCCCCTCAGGTTCGGTTTGTGAACAGCACGTGGATCTTTGGGAAGGCCATGTGCCACATCAGCCGCTTCGTGCAGTACTGCTCCCTTCACGTCTCCACACTGACCCTGACGGCCATCGCCCTGGACAGGCACCAGGTAAAATGCTGCCCAGCTGCTTGGGAAAGCCCTGATCAGTCTCTGTCGAGTGATGGGTTCAAGGTGGCTGATCCTGGGGATTAAACCCACGTCCAGTGAAAAGCCTCTAGAGCTAAATTCAAAGGTGCCCCTCGTTATGCCAGAGGTAGGAAGGATTGATGGACTTCTGCTACTGCCTGGTATGGGGCAGGAGAGGAAAAAACAAATGGTGGCATCACAGGTTCACAGGACACTCCCAGACTTTCAGTGGAAAAGGGTGTGGGCACCTTTTCACGTAGTCTGAAAACAGCCAGGACCACACTAGCCCCAGGTATGGCATGACAAGCTGATTCAAGAGGCTTTGTTTTACACGGGGGGCTTAATGTCATAAAAGGTGAGTTAATACCTCAAAAGAGGGGAGGAGGGCTCAGCTTCATAGGTTCATCTAGATCAGGAGATGTTTCTTTATGTAATTCATATAGAATAAACAAACTTACTTGTAAGTGAAGAGACTTGAGTAGATACTGGGGTTTTTTTCCCCTACCTAATGTAACCCACAATTTAAGGAAGATGGTCCTCACAGAACATAATAGGGAAAAAAAATTATTTGAAAGCACTTCTGAGCAGACTGAGTTCACTGTTTCCTATTTTCCAGGTCACTCTAATAAGCGGAGCTTTTTTCTAATCACAGTTGTCATTTTCTTAACAGCATTAGATCATGTCAAAAAATGCCTCCGCTGTGTGCACTGGTGAAGGGACTTTGCTTTCCCGTGTGCTGAGAGTCACGGTGAAGTCTCTGTTGCAGGTCATCCTGAACCCACTGAAGCAGAGGATGTCACTAACAAAAGGAGCACTGAGCATCTCTGTCATCTGGTTGATGGCAACCTGTTTCTCCCTACCCCATGCCATCTATCAAAAGCTTTTCCAGTATAACTACAGGTGAGGTTTTTCCCCTTCCAGGAGAGTGTGAGAGGCCCAATAGCCCCCTGTGGGTGCTCATCTAGGAGAGACAGCTGCTGGGAGGGCTTCCAGGCTTGGGGAAGGACATTGTGGAATCGGTTGGAGCTTGTGTGTGGATGAACTTTCATTTCCCACAGCCCAGGCCTGGTCTGCTGCAGGAGCCACCTGGCTGATGCTAGTCTAGAAATGGCACTCGTGGCTGGGAAGTCTCCCTCTCTACCAAGGAGAGATAGAGAACCAGATGTTTTGGGTTCGTTTGCCTTTGCAATCTGTTGTTGCTTCATGGTGCCCTGGCTGTCCCATCCCCACCAACCTGTGGCATTGCTCTGGCTCCTCCTGGGTAGCAAACAGTCCATAGTTCTACCCAAACCAGTGTTTTCGTGGTGGTGTCGCGCTGCTGGTGCCTGTGTTTGGCAGGAATGGCGGCCTCAAGGCCAAGGGGATAATCTTACAGTGAACAGTGTTTTCAACCCGAGAGCAGCGTCCCAGGGAGGGGGGTAAGGAGGCAGTAACGGGCACCAGGAGAAAGATTCCTACTGTAGGTACTGAGCTTCTGTACAACAGACAAATACCTTTCCTCCTACAGCGCAGCCGCTTCCCTCCCATCAGCCTGGTGGGGAGCGCTTGTGACTGCCCGCGGAGGGTCTACTGCTGTTGGCATACGGGAGGCCACACGACATGGGAGCGTCTGGGGCTTCTCCTCTCTCCCTTACCCAGCTCTCCCTTACTTCTGATGGCACTTGACTGCGAGATGCCTCTGCAGGGGATGTAATATCTTCAACAGCTCAGACTCTGTAAACAAAGCGCTGGGTTACTCCTGTGCTTGCATTGCCTCGCAGCTGTGGTCAGGGTATTACTGACCAAATTGCTTATGAATGAACAAGCGCCGCTCTCGGTTTCGCGGCACCTGTCTCTGTTCATCCTTCAGCACAGCCAGAGGAAGCCCAGCCCCACATCGGCATGAGGCAGCTCGGTGATATAAGGACTTCCAGGACATGCTATTCCCATCCCTACTTTCCATTGAATAAAAGTCGTGGTTGTAATATTGCTTGTAATAGCTGCTGCAGGGCCAGGCGCTCCTGAGAAGTCCCACCAGGGTTGTTGGGGCTCTGGGGACAGGAGAACAGGGGTCCACCATCATCAGACTGCTCTGGCTGCAGAGCACAGCAGTGTGGCCAGGTCCATGGTCATAGCAGAATTTACCAAAACACAGCAACCTCTTTAGTTTTGCTCTCAACCAGCTTCTTCCTTGAGATAATTGTGAGCCTCTTCTAAAGCAGGGAGACAGACCCTTAGGAGGAAAAGGTTGGGTGTGTCATTCAGAAAAGATGATTTTTCCCTTCTACATCAGTTCTCCTCTTGAAAAGTATCTCCAGGGTCTTCCAGGGCCATGATCAGCAGAGCTCTGCCCCTGTGCCTGTTGTCATCCCTCTGGCAGCCACACACAGGCTCTGCTCCCAGCCACCCATTTTCAAGTGATCTTCTATTTGTGGCACAAAAGCCAGCTCCAGAGGTTGAAAACAGGATATTAAAGATATTAATCAATACTGCAATGAATAATGCTGCTCGATGGGGACTAAACTCTGTGCCGAATAGAAGTGAGCAGAGGGCAAGGGTTGAAGACACAAGAGCAAAATGAAATAAGAAAAAGAAAGAGAAAAACGTAAAAAAAAAAAAAAAAAAAGAGAAAACATCCACTGGAAAGAAATATGTGAGTGCTGCTTTCTCCTAACGCTTCATCACTTTCAGTCGTCTGCTGAGGGACGCAGAGGGGACACTTGGTTCTCTGCAGAAGGTTCTGGAGCACGTCCGCTGAGAGCTGCCCATGGAGCCCGGCTGCTCGGCTGAACGGGGCAGATCGCTCAAGTGCTGTTAAACTCTGGTCTTCTGTTAGTTAACCATCAGAAGTTAAACTGTCAGGCTGTAGGTGAACTGGAGATAACCGGCCAGGTTTTCTGATAATCACATGTCCTTTTTCCAGGCGTGTGGGAATTGCCTGTGAGTCTGGAGAAAAGCAGGAGGTAGGTGGGTCTCACCTGCTGCCCTCTTTCCTCCTGGGCTGGGTTTCTGGGGAGGAGGCCAGCACTGCTGTGCCTCTGTGCCCCTGCACACGGGGAAAGGGCAGATGCAGCCAGGTCAGAAGCCCCTTTTGTTAGAATGGGCCATCAGGGGTGACTTTTACCATGTTAAGGGGACATGAGGGTCTCATTCAATTAAAATCAACGCAGCTGCTACGAGGAAACTCCAGTTTGACTTTCTAAGAATTTATTTTATCAGACAACACAGCAATTTAAGGGAAAAGGAGGTAACAATACACAATAGGCAGGCTTATCCTGGGCAAGACACACAGAGAACACCATGAGAAGACTTTCTGGGAAGCAGAGGTTTGACTGAGTCTTACTTTGTTGAGCTGAGCCATATCTGGCCCTCCTCTGCTCATACTACAGATCTGAGAAGGTGGTTGTGGGTGGTGTGGAAGCCTCACTGTGGTTTGCCAGAGTAGCAGCACCCACTTGCACAGCAATGGCCACATGCTATGTGTGTATTTCTTTGTTTTTCAAGGGAAGCCACTGTCCGGAGTTTGTGCCTCCCCGATTTTCCTGAGCCCACAGAGCTGGTCTGGAAGTATATGGACCTGTCTACCTTCCTCCTTCTTTACCTCCTGCCTCTGCTAATCATCACTGTCACCTACACACGCCTGGCCAAGAAGCTGTGGCTCCGCAATGCCATTGGAGACATCACCACGCAGCAGTACATCACCCACCACAAGAACAAGAAGAAGAGCATCAAGATGCTGATGCTGGTGGTGGTGGTCTTTGCTGTCTGCTGGTTTCCTCTCAACTGCTATGTGGTGCTCATCTCCAGTCTAGGCATTAAGACGAAGAACTCCCTCTATTTTGCCCTACACTGGTTTGCCATGAGCAGCACCTGCTACAACCCCTTCATCTACTGCTGGCTGAATGAGAGCTTCCGCTCGGAGCTCAAGTGCTTGCTCTGCCTGTGCCAGAAGGTGCCGCAGACTCAGGACAATGTACTGCCACCCATGGTCACATCCTGCCGTGAGGCATGGATGGAACAGGCCAGGTACAGGAAGGGACCTGCCTTGCAGACTGTTTGCTCCACCATAAACATCCAGACGGCCAACACAGACCTGTGAGCCAACAGCTGAGGTGAGTTAGCTGGGTTCAGTGGACATCAGAGGACATCTCCCTGTTTCTCTTCAGGAATCAGTGTTGCTGCTCTGGTGTCTTACTAGTGATTTTTGACTTGTATCACAGTAGCACCCTCTCCACTCAGTGTAGAGGCAGCAGAGCCTCTCAAACACCTCCCTGTGAGCCCACAGCCGCAGCTGGACCAAGGAGCAGGTATCTGTGCAGGGGATGTGAGGTCCACAGACAGGGTGATTTGCTTTCAGGGCTTTCCCATCTTACTGCTAGCAGAGGGAGTGGGACCCAGGTGTCCACCATTGCTCGTGCTGTCCCAAGTCACTGCCTGTCTCTGTGCTTGTAACACGTGTCCAGACATGGGGGCTTTGCAGAGCAACAGAAACAGACCCATTCCGACATGCATTTGAAGGAAGGACTCGGACATCCAGGCTGACTCCATCCACGTGGAGTTTCACCAGATAGATAATTTATACCAAAGCCTCCCAGCAGAGGTAAGGGTCAGTTAACAGTTATTTCCCCTTCATATGGTGCTGTTCCTCCTCCCCCTTGCTCCTTCTGCCCAGCTCTATCCCACCCCTCCAGCCAGCAGCTGAAAACCAGTCCCAGCGAGAGGGCAGCAGGAAGGCACCCGGGGCACCAGCAGCGGCAGCCTCAGACGGTACTCGGACAGGCAAATTTAGTCCATAGAAAAATTCTTTTTGTTTTTATTATAAACACATTAATTCAGGAAATAAACCTACACTGGCACTAAAGAAAAGGCCACAAAATATTTTGTCAGGGCTGCAGCATTCCTTAACTGAAGAATGAAATCATTACCCAGAATTGCTAATTGCTGTAAAAGAGTTTCATTAAACAGTGGAATTTACTCCAAGTGGGAAGAATTTCTTTACATCCTGGTAAGAATGCAGTTTAATTTAGGTATGCTTGGGAGGCAGGTGGAAAAAAGGATGCAGAACAAAGGAGAGGTTTAGTACATGAGAGAGAATTAAAAAAAAAAAAAAAAAAGCCAGGGAAAAGGAACGTTAAAGGCAGAAAGAAACCAGAACTGCTAAGTGATTTCACAAGCAGTGTGGAGCAGTGTCTGGGCACTGGGGAGCAGAAACTGGAAGGACCTCCTGGCTTGGCTGGAGATGTCCCTTTCTCCAGCATCTTAAAAATTGCACCAAGACCAGAGAGGCCAAACTTCTCCTCCCAGCTTCTCCAGGTGAGCAAGGGACTTCTCTTACTTGGAGAAGACAGACAAAAGACAGGAAAAAATGTATTCCTTACTTACCCACCTAGACTTAGGGTTGAGCAGTCCTAAGTCCCTTGCAGGAATAGAGCTGTGTGTGTTTTCAGCCCCGACAGGTCCTGGGTAGTCCTTCAGAACTCAGTGCTGGTGAGTGGTTCATGCTGCAGTGGTGTCAGAGGGGCTCTGGTACAGACCAGGGGGGTGGTTCCTCTCTGGTCCTCAGACATGAAGTTTATAGATAAACACTGTACTTACAGCAAAATAACCCAGACAAACTGGTTTGGAAAAAGGTCTCCAGCATTGGTGCACCCTCCCCTTGATAGCCTGGACTGAGCTTCTGCCTGGGGAGAGGCAGGGGGGACCCACGTCACTGCTGAGGACGAGAACGTGCTCCCACCACCTTCCTGGGGGATGATAAGACAGACCAAAGAAGGGAAACTAAGGATTTTTTTTTCCCCCACATTTGCACAGTGAGAAGGAACAGGAGAGAAAGAGGGGAGGTTCTCACTTCCAGGCCACTTGACCCTGTTTGGCCACATCCCTGCACCTCAGATGTATGTTGCAACATCTGCCTGCAGAGAAGATGTCAGAACATTGTGAGTGGCAGCAGAAATGGATGAATACATGATCCCTGAGGCACTTCACTTGGACACTAATGATTATTTGAATATGGGACTTCAAGGCAGCCTGTGGCTGGATGCAGGCACTGCCCTCTCTGGGAAGGGTCCATTTTCAGTGGAAAAACATCATTGTGAGTTTTTCAAAATGTTGAAAGCATCTCTAATTAATGAGCACCACCTCATCGAATTTTCTAGAGAAGCTGTCATTTGCCTTTTTACTGTTTCTCACTTCACATCAACTTTGAGTGAATGGCCCTCAAACTACCATGTATTCCACCTTATTAAAATAGTATTTCTCTGTGGATGGTGGGTGTCCGTGTGGAGTGTTTGGTTCCCACTACACAAATCTAGCATCCTTTTTCTACTCCTCTGTCTTCAGAAGTTTAAGAGACATTTTCCCAAAGACAATAAAACCCAGCATCCTTCATCCTTTGGTTGCTCTAGCACGAGGTTTTAGCATGAGCTGATGATCTAAATGAGATGCAGGTATAAGGTACAGTGGATGGGCTTCTCCCAGTGACTGGAAAGATTCCTTTGAGAGTGGAAACGTGAATGATGGCAGCTTTGATGCAAACCAGGAGATGGCCAAAAAAGTCCCAGGAGGTTCTACTTTAAAAGGAATAACTGGAGAGCCCCCCCCCCCCCTTAGAGCCCAGAACACGGAGGAAAAATCAGCAGAAAAGAGAGTTCAGCAAAGTGTGGAGTCATCCAAGACCTGGCCTTGGGGCAGGAGAGGACAGCCCGTGGCACCAAGACCCTGACTTAGCGCTTGTTCTGGATCTGGAGGGCTTGATCTGGGCGACCGATTGTCCATTGTGCTCTTGCGGGGCCTCTTTGGAAAATAAGGTTTAAACTCACTCTTTGCAGGTAGCTAACAGGATTCATGCCAAGTAATATGTGAAAAGAAAGAGCACCCCTTGCTAGTTCTGTAGCAGTGGTGCAAAGTGACCTATGATATCAACATCTGTCTGATAATAAGGCAGGCGCAGAGCTTCATTAGCTGTGATTCATGGGGTCATTTGCTGTTCACAGTTATTCAGCTGATTCAGAGAGATATGAAAAACACCACTGGTGTCACATAAAAGCCACGTGGAGTTTAGAAAAACACTCCCCTCAGATTTCATCCTGGATGAGCATATTCTTTATTTGCTCTGTTTATTGTTCTGGACAAAACTTTCAAAGGGCTCTTTGAAGACCACCTGCAAAGCAAACATCTCACCTGGAAACAGACAATGGAGAATTGCATCCCCCCTCCCCCCCACCAGCTTTTTAAAGGCTCAGGGAGCTGAGTGTGACCCAACACCCAAGTGGCAGTGCTGGCATGGACCTGCAGCCCGGTGCACAGCCCCATGCACAGCCTGATATACAGCCCCATGCACAGCCTATGTACAGCCTCTTATACAGCCCCATGCACAGCTGCATATACAGCCCCTTGTACAGCCCTATACACAGCTGCATATACAGCCCCATCTACAGCCCCTTGTAAAGCCCCATGCACAGCCTGTTGTTCTCATTGTGCCTTTCCATAGGCTGCTGCAGGATGCACTCTGCGCAGGAAACTCGATTTCTACAGAGGTATTTCTGTTTTCTTTCACTGTACGTATTAGATCTTGGGCTCCTATGAAATAACCATAGCAACAACTCTGACATCTGCCATGAGAAATATTAAGCTATGGCTCTCACTGTGATTCCGAAATGAAATCTCCCTCCCTGTTGGCAAATTCTGGGGTATGAGCCAAGCTGGGGATTAAATCCCACTCCCCAGGGCTGGTTTACAGTGCCATTTGGACAGATGAAAATTTTCAGTAGTTTCTTGAGCTGTTTGCCCAAGAATGCCCCTACAGAGTGGCTGCGCCTTTCTGCAGAAGCACCCACATTTCTGGGAAGCAGCAAGTAACCCTTGGAGCTGTTCCTACCTGTCATCCCTTTGACACGAGAGCTGTTCTGGGACCCCCTGGCATGTGTAGTCACTATGGGTGCACTAGAAGTCCTTTAACTTTTTCCTGAGTACATCTTTAATATTTCCTGTTTTTTCTTGGTTGTTGGGTTGGTTTACCTTTGTTGTTTTCTTGTGTGTGTGTGTGTGTGCATGCTTTGTTTTTTGTTATTGTGGGGGTTTTTTGTTGTTTGTTTGTGGTTTTGGGGTTTTTTTCTTCCTTTATTTCTTTAAATGGCTGCATAATCTTTTTCTTCTGGAGGAATCAAAGCCCTCATTCTGAAGAATTGGGTCTCTCTTCATCCTCCCTTGATCTTCTGCTAATCCATGTAGTTAGCTACCTCTTGCTGTGAAAAAATAACCAAACTGGTTTTCCTTGGATCTGTCAATCGTAGCATCTCTTCATTGCTGAATTTTTCTCCCCTAAATGGGCATGATGTAAAAGCTGACTCTATTGCATCTTCGTAATGGCTTAGCTATCTAGACTGGTAATTATCAATGCCTGAATGAGATTCAAAGCCTTGCACGCCTTGCCCATTGCCTCGAGGCTCTTGTATCACTTGAGGATGCCCTGGCTATCACAGCAGCACTCTCTCAGCACCATTCAGGCAAACATAGGATGAACAACATTAAAAAAAAAAAAAAAGGAAAAAAAAAAAAGAAGATAAACTAATAAACTGAGCTATTGTTTGATTTGGGCAAGGCACAGTGACCGAGGGGCAAGAGATCTCATCGCTGCTGAACTGCAGGCTCAAGGCTTCCTGCTGCAATCCAAGGGCTTACTTAGCCAAGGGCTGGAAAAAGAATCTAAGAAATTCAGCTTTTGCTGAAACAGGTCAGGTCTGAACCAAATCAGCAGGTAAACAGGTTCATTAATTAGTTCTCAGTCAGGCTGCTCGCCTGTGGGAATGGCTTCCCGAGTGGCGCTGGAGGCAGCCCAGTCTCCAAGGTCAATAGGACCAAGGGAAAGCTTCCAGAAACAGGCCCCCTTCTCTCGGCAGGGTGTTCTCCCCCTTGCCATCAGGGCTGTGCACAGAGACCTGCCCTGGCCGGGGAGCAGGCAGCGGTGTGCGGGCAGCCAGCAAGGCACAGCTTGCTCCATGCTGCCCAGTGGTGCAGCAGCCCTGGAGCTGGGGGGCTCGATGGGAGTGTGGCGTGGGAGAAGAGACACCTTGAACACTTGTGCCCTCCAGAGAGCCCTCGTCCTGCTCCTGCGCTGCAGACCAAGCCATTGACCTGCACCTTGGGCAGCTGCAGTGCTGCTCCCCTCAGCAGGCAGATGACTTGGACCTGTCCTGGGAAGGCCAAGCCCCAGAAGGCAAGACCCTGAGGGTCAATTTGGAGGGCAGATGATTAAAACATTGAGTTACCAGAAGTCTACTCCAGAAAATCTATTTGAGCACACACAAGTCAGTATGCAAAGATTCAACAGAGACATGTCTGAGTGATTAACAACCCAGCTTTATTAAGGTTAGCTCATGCCAAATGCATCTAACTGCCTTCAGCACAGTTGCTGATGAAGACGATAACAGAGAACACTGTGCAGGGGATACCTGAATTCCAGAGACAAATCCCCTTATATAGCCCCATCACATAATGAACAAAGAAACCACAAAATGCCAACTAGATTAACAAAAAGCAAGCAGAAAAAACACACCACAATGAGTCAGAAAATTAGCTCAGGAAGGAGAAACAGAATACAATTATCATCAGTTAGCTTTTCAAGTGGAAAAGAGCACAAAGGGTCTGTCCAGAGCATGTTGAAGGAATCAGTGGAAATGTCCTCATTTAAATCCAGACCAAGCCCTGGGAAGTGGGGGTATTGGTGGGTCAGCATCAGAGACCACCCTCTTGCACTGAGATATAACTCAGTAGACCTCATCACTCCCAGACTAGGGGAAGAAGAGAGAGAAAAAAAGCCCAAACCTGGCATGGGAGGCTGGGATGCAAAGGGCACACCCAGAATTAGCAGTGGGAAGATGATGAGGAGACACCCTGTGCCATGGGCAGCAGAGGAGAGTCTCCCTCAAGTCAGGGCAGATGGCTCTCCCCTCTCACCAACTGAGGAGCAAACACGCTGCTTCCCCCGAGCTATCGCCTCCCACGCTGCGGTAGGGAGAAAAATGCTTCTGCTCTCCCCAGGCTTTGGGAGAGGCCCAAGCAGGAGCACTGACAGGGTAGGGGCGGGTTTATCACGCCAAGCCCAATGCTGCAGCCAGCTTGCAGTCTGAAGATTCAAGGCTTTTCACAAAGCTGCCCTGTCCCACCAGTGCTCAGCAGTGATCCCCGCCCAAATCCCGGTATGTATTCCTGAACTGCTCCGCTGAGCCTGGCATCCAAGCACTCCCAGCACACACCTTTCCAACGGTGGCCGTGCCGTTGGCTCGTCCCACTGAGCTTTCTGTGCCCAGGAGCCGCGGCCAAGATGTGCTGGTGATGCTGCGATGTGTGTTGGAACAGGACTGAATTCTGTGGGGGTGCCCGGCTGATGGTGCAAGGCAGGAGAGCAGGAGCAGGTTACCAGAGCCAGGCCCGTGCCAGGGCGATGCTCCGCGTTGTGCCGGAGCGGGCAGGAGGGAACGGAGCTGACCTGGCTGGAGCTGGGAGGTCTCCAGGGGTCTGTGCCTGGTGCTCTGCACTGGAGCAAACCCTTCCTTAGGAGGTTACTGGAAGTATCCCCAGACAGCAAACCAGAAGCATGTCTTGCCCTGTGTCCTCCCCACCCACTCGGATTTTCTCCTTTGCCCCAGCAATAAGTATTGAATTAATGCCTTTGGCCCTTGTAATGAGGTTTTACTCTCCCCTGAGCTCACACAGGCTAATAAAGCCTTGCTCAGCAATGCCAAATCACATGAGGACACTGCCCTCTGCAATGAGCTGTCAATGAAGAGCCCCTGTCACTTGTCAGAGGTGAGAGGAAAAAAACACAATTAAAAAAATATATTTAAAAAAAATGATTCAACTGTCTGAGTCCTGCAGAAACCATGTGTCTGATTTTACAACACAATTGTCTGTCGCTGGAAGAGACTTTCCATGACAGGCCTCATAAAAAGCTCCTTGGCAGTTAAGAGCAGATGAATTACTTTATAAACTCAGACTGATGGACCATCTTGTTTGTCTTCTGGAGACAAACCCAGTTACTTTATGGGACAATTATAGGGAGTGTCCCATTAATGGAATTTCTGCTTATTGCCTTGCAATTAATGCTGCTTCAGAGCATAAAGGTTTGTATTGTCTCCAGGTGCCATCTCTGTCTGACATACCCATGTGCTTTTGCTGTGCACAAGCATCTAACACACACCGTGTCCTGGCAGGCTGTGGAACCTCAGTGGTCTCTTGTCCCAAGGCTTTCCCATCTGCAAGCACAGTTGGTGTCTGTAGCTGAACGCAGCAACAGTGATTTTTCAAAGCATCATTTTTGGCAGTTTCACACCCTTCTGCCAGACCCACAGCACGTTCTGCAACCAGGTCTGCAGAAGTCATTGCTGGTTCAAACCCACACTTGTAGCCAGCTTGAGGATGGTACTCGGTGTGGCTCCGAGGTGGCCAGGCTTTGGGCATCATTAGGAGATCGTTTATGACACATAATAAAAACAGTAGAGGCAGGGTTTACAGCCACAAGTTTTGTTCCTTTTTTTTTGCTTGCCATCAGGTCTTGTCTCAAGCAATTTCCAGTCAATGCCCTAAACCTTTTGCAGCTTCTTTCTCCTTCCACACCTCACTTTGATCTTAATAAATGTCAAACAAGGCAGAATTCAGAAGTGTGAGTTCCTGGATCACCCAAAACTTCCATGATGGATTTACCACCAAGATCAGTTAAGGAGGAGCTGCAATAGCCTGGACTACTCTGGGCTATTTTGGACACGTCTGTTTCCTTCTGAACTGTGGTGCACTGCTTGGACCTTTCACAGTAACGTTAAAAAAAGAGTTCTTCCTACAGACTGTTCTTGAATTAAATGCACCAGTGGCTCTTGCTTTTGAAAAGTGAATGTTGCCAACAGTTCCCTGCCCTGAGAGGGCAAGAGCTACAGCTCAAATCAAGGACTTTAATGCAGTATCCCCTCTTTATGCTCATATTTCTATTGCAGGCTATAGATTTCTTTTTTCCTTTTTATTAAATTTGAAGGCAAATTTTAAGACACCTAAAGCTTAAGCTGACTTCAATGTAAGGTTACCCTGTGTTCTATTTTAAAAAAAATGTATTAAATTGCATTACCTTGCCTTCTACTTAGCGGAATATAATTATTCTGTTGTCCTTCCCAGCTTGCAGGGCATAATGTAGAAATACATTCATCCCCTTGGCGAACTGTAACAATTAATGTAGCTAATAAAGACCATGAATATTTAGCAATGTATTCAGACATCTCAGATATAAATGGGAACACTTTGAAAATGAACCTTATGCTTGTTAGAGCTCAGCATTCAAGCACTGCAGGCACCGTCGTGGTCCTTCTTCCAGCAGTCTCTGGGCTGAGCAACTGGTAATGGTTCAGTGGTGCCCTTGTGAAATATTTCTGGTGAGAAGCTGGAGGACCACATCTTTAAACTGTACATTGTGAATATAAAGTTTAGTGCCCAACATTTCTGGCTAGCTCTAGGGGCTCACTTCTAATGTAAGGGCAGCTTTTAATTTCATTTATTATGTGATTCTTGGTGCGACGGAGAAATTGAGAGATGGAAATAAAAGAGTGAAAATAAATAATAAATAAAACCTGAAGGTTAGTGACAAACCCAGACTGGGTGAGCAAGGCCTTCCAGCAGCAATTCCTACACCCATTCCCTCAGCTCCAGGCAGGCAGCCTGGTCTCCAACATTACAAATGTTATAAAATCCATCTGGCTCAGGTGTTCTTGCCACATGTAAGGTTGTTTATCGCAACAGCCTCTGGCGTTTACCTGAGAACGACAAGAGCTTGCTACAGAAGAAGAGTCACTCCAGCTCTAGAACAGGCTTCAAAGGAAGCTTCTCTCCCTGTCCCCAGGGGTGATGTTGCTCATCAGCGCTGCCACCCCACTGCCAGTGCCCACCCTGCCACCAGCTGTGGCACAGCTGTCCCCCAGGGACAGTGCCCAGGCACTGGAGAGGCATCACGGTGCAGGGTGCCCAGGAAGGGTCCAGGCACAGCACAACTGAGGGTTAAAAAAGGGGTAAGTAACAAAACCAGAACGGGGAGGACATTGCCAACATCATCCCGGTGAAAAACCCTTGTTACAGAAGCCTGAATTAGCACAGAAAAAAACAAATACTATGTAGTTTTCCATTACTTTAATTCTCCATATTCTAAGAAAAACTAAAGCTCTTTTAGAAACTCTAAGAGTTCTGTTTTATAATCTTGCAGCTCTTTGTTTCTTTGAGCATGTTTGGTAAGAGGGGCACACCGCTCATTTTTTCATTATCTGACAGCACTGGCATGGCAGCAAATTAATAGAATGGGAAACAAAACACAGGCTGTGGGCAAAGCCAGGGAACTATGAGGAGGAAAGGCAGAGGAAGGGCTGCTTTATGCTAAGGTACCACTCACAGGGGTGCATTGTGAGGGCAGCTGGACCCCGACAGAGACCCCTTCAGCTGTGCAGGCAGCTGAGGAGCCCGGCTGGTTTCACAGAGGCAAAGGTAGCGCTGGCAGCTTTTTGTTCATCGTCTCTTTGCTGGCCCCTGCGTGGGGATTCTGCGTGTGGCACTAAGCGTGAGGAAAATAAAGTGGTCACAACATTCAATGGCAGTCTAGTTCCTGCTTGTAAGAGATGCTGAGATCTTCTTGGAGCTCCTCTCTCTGGGGAGACAGAGGGAGGGGTGCGGACACAGTCTTGTACCAGCAGAAATGGTGGAGGAAGGGGAATGCCTGCAAATGTCACCATGGGTCCTGTGCTCGCTGGGGAACCAACCCAGGAGGGCAGGGACCTGCCTCTGCCTGCTAGCCACAGCAAAGTGTCTGAGGAAGTTGTGTTGGGTTTTACCAAAATATTATACTCCAAAACATTCTAAAACATGCCTGTAAAGACCATGAGAGTTGAAGACTCAAACAGTACAAAAGTAGGAAATTAAAGCTTCCCACAAGAACTGCTGCTCTTGTGCCCATGTGTCGTGCTGCAGGTACTGCCATTTTCAGCTAAATGTCACCCCGATAGGATTAATGAAATCTGTGTGTCTGTGGGTATGAAATGTCTTTTCCACTAACCTCATTCTTGGAAAAGATTAATTCTTTCCAGTAAAAACATGATTAGTCTGAGGCAGACAAAGTATGGTAAAGCCCCACAGAAGTTACTTACGTGAGGCAAAGTCAGTGGCCATGACACCAGAGCTCGTTGCTGGCAAGCACAGCTCACAGCACCCACACCCAGCGCCATACCTGTTCTTTCTGGAGCCAAGTGCTCAAATTTTTTTGGTTTGCCTTTGTGTTTCCGCTGGTCATTGCAAAGGGAGGAGAGACAGAGGGTGAAAAATACTTGTTCTATTAAGCATTGCCAATAGATTCTCTGCCCACCCCCCCACACCCTTTCCTAGCAGTGGAGGATATGAGCCTTTCCTCTTCACGTCTCAAATAAATATAAACAAACATCATTTATCCACATGCAAACACACACTCGCTGTGGGCGCTAGGATGCCATTTCCAGTACCCCTCTGTGGCACACAGGGCAGGAGCACATCCCTGCCAGTGCCTGGGGTGAGAGGTGCACGCTTTGGGACCCTCTTGGGCATGACCAGGGTAAGTACACAGAGCAGCTCCCACCTGTCCCAGCGGAGCTCTGCTGATGGAGCTGCTACACCACGTGCCCCTGTCCTGTGGCGCCCACCCAGCAGCATTGGCCGGCGTGGGACGCAGCACCCAGCTTGGGGTTGTGTCTGACCCGTCTGGCCTTTGGGGGTGGCTGGGGAGAACACCCCGAGTGTTCCTTAGTGTGACTTGTTTTAAATTAACTGTAGGAGGTACAAAATTAAGAAAATTGGCCCTATTATTACTGCACTTGATTGAAGTATTTATAATCCAATAATTCCGCAAAAACAGCTCAGAGGAGGACGTGAGGGGGAGGTTGAAGAGGTAGTGAATGGGTTGCAAAAACACTTTATTCTTTCGCTAAGACTCTGTTCCCCAGTGCAGCTGCATTCAAATCCAAAATCAGCCCATTATCCAGACTGTTGGCTCCCTTCACACTGTAATTACCACACAGAAATAGGCTGGCCCCTCGCAAAAAGCCTCATTTTCCACCAGGAGTGAGGGAAGGAATACAGGAGTTTCACTGGGGTAATAATGTATTTTTGAGGAATAGTGATAATCATAAGCATCAGGCTGTCTCTAAAGACAAAGAGTGTTTGTTTTTCCATCAGCAAGACTTTGACTGGAGCTGCAATGTTTTCCCTTAAAACTGAACTTCTGCCAATAAAAGGAATCAGGTCCCATTTTTTAATCTATTTTTTCTTTTGGTTTGTTGTTTCTCCCTCCAGTTTGGTTCCCATTGAGAGGGTTTGCTCTTATTAACGTCCTCCTAACTCTCCAAACACCCTGCCCTATTCCCCAGCCCTTCATCCCCAGTGCTGGGGCAGGGCAATGTGGGAGGGACTGGTTCCCCTTCTTCCACTTTGGAGGGAATCCAACACCAGAGAGGGTCCTGGAGCCGGGACGTGGTTTCTTCTCCCAGCAAAGCCTGGGGCTGATCTTTGCAATGACTGCGTGGGTGATGCAGCACAGCCAGAGACATGGCATCCCAAACACGCCCACGGCGAAGCTTTTCAGCTGCTTTTTGAAACCTGCACGGAGAGAGCCCACAGGTTTGAAAGGTGAGGTTGGAAGGCAAAAGAAAAATAAATTTGTCTCCTGGCAAACACGGTCCATAATTCAATAATGCGCTGTAAAATGTGTATTTTCATTCACTGGTGATTGCCCCTGTGTCACCCAGAGCAGCAGTAAGAGGAGAGCTGGGCATGATGGTGAAAGCAGAGAACCAACAATAAGAAATCATCTGTGGGGAAAGGGAAGAAAGTGAAGGAGGAAAGAAACTTGGGGCTGGAAATTCAGTTCTCTCTAATGGAGTTGTCTTCCTTTTCAGCCACCGAACTTTACCTGGCTGTGCTCTCGTCCCTGGGCAGGGGGACTCGGGGCAGATTTCCAAGGTTCGGTGCCAAGGGGAGCGTGGAGGTGTCAGGTGGAGCAGGATAAGTCCCGCAGCACAAGCGGTTTGCTGGGGCACTACCCATGACTGATGCCTACGGGGACGAGCAATCCCCACGCGAGAGGCAACAGCAGAGCATGAGGGAGCTGAGAAGCAGCTGGGCCTGCCCCTCCTGACAGGAAAAGGAGCTGAAATTTAATTACCGGCTTTCTCCTTGAGTTCACCCCCTTAACCCTCTTCTCTCCCCACCACCTTGGAGCTGGTATCCAACCCCCCACTTTGCTGCTTGCACAGAGTACGTATGTTCCTTCTGACAGCTCTGATCACGGTGCTAAGAACAAGAATCCCAAGTACTCTGAAGGGAACAGAGTTTATTATCGCTCCTTGTGCATCAGCCAAAAATGAGGTGAGACCAGATAACACAACCGCTCTGAGACAAGGAGCAGAGCAGGGTGTAAACCTCTTGTTCCCAGGGAGCTGCTGGTTTGGGTGTAAGCATCTGCTTTGCATGGGAGTGGCCACCCCAGGGACTTCTGCAGAAGAGCAGACCCTTGAGGTGGGGCCAAACCCACCCACACCTTACCTACTGCAGCGTGGCCAGTCCCCAGACACATGAGAATGCAAAGCCCTGGATGGTTCCAGCCCCAAACCAAGGAGTCACTCAAAGGTGAGGCAAAGCATGTGTCGAATTCCCATCCCCACAGCAGGCAAGAGGCTGCTCCTCCCCACCCTCCCCACCTTGGGTGCTCTCCTCCAAACACAGCCTTCCTGCAGCACCAGGGGCCTCGGGGCACAGGCTGGGCTCTCAGCCCAGGTCTCAGGACCTGCCTCACCCGTGGGAGGACTGGGCTCCTCCTGATCCCACCCATCTGCACCATCCACCTCCATCTTCACTCGGGGCTCAGCCCAGGCAGAGTCACTGGGATCACTTACCCCTTGTAGACCTTCCAGGGGGCTGGTTGCTCTCAGTGCAGCAGCAAGCTCACCTCACTGGTAACTCAGGGTCTATTATTTTTGAGCATTTGTGAAAATAGAGGTTCTACTCACCCAAGGATCTTCACAGGAAAGGCTTCTTTAGAAGCCACATGCTGAACAGCTCTACAATGCTGTTTCTGCATTCAGTGATGAATGACTGGCTCTTCTAGGCCTTGACTCCCGCAGCTGTGTTATCTGTACCCACTGCACCATCTCAGCAGCAACAGGACCACGCGCAACAGCATCACGTGCGGGTGCTCTTCATGCTGGGAAGCAGCTACAGCAGTGCAAGCACCTAACGAGCCTGCGAGAGTGTGGTCAAGTATAATAGCTTTAATTGGAAAAGAAAATCATCATATCCTTCATCCTAATAATTAAAGAACAGACCAAGTGTAAGGGCACAAACAGACTCAATGAATGCTGTGATTACCAAGTTGAAAGAAGAGCTGCTCCTCAGCAAAGCCTCAGGAACAGGAGCTCACAGGGTATTGCTCACAGGGTCTTTATCTCCTGCCTCTTCCCAAGACACACAACAAACCCCACCCACGATTTGACCCATCTGAGGAAGACTAAGCCTGCACAACAAACAGCAGCTGATGTGCCCTGGCCAGGGCAGGCACCTTAGGGGAAGGGGCTGGAGGCCATGGCTGCTCCTCTCCAGCAGCACCATTTAAGCTGTTCCTGCCCCATTCCCACACCAGCATCACAAGGCTGGTGGACTCAGCTGCGACAGCATCACTCTGAGAGGTGCCACCTGCCCCTGCCAGACCACCCCCTCCATGAGACTCCCATAGCCAGCGTGCAGGTCCCCAGCCACAGGGATGCCCCAAGGGCAGGCTCTGCACTGCATCCCTGGGCGTGCAGGGGCTGGGGGCCACGCTTGTCTGCACACCCCTGCCCCACAGATTGACCCACAGGAAGGAGGGGAGAGGAATCAAAACTCACCCTGAATCAGCACCTCCAGCTCTGAAATTTATTGAACTACAAATACACAGCATCCGAGCACCAGGTCTGGGAGGAATGTGGGGCACACACACACCCCTTGTTTAACAAAAAGGGCAGGAGCTTCAGCTACTGCTTTATTTGAATACAGACATCACCCCAAGAAACAACAGGAACAACTCTGCTTCAGAATTACAATGGTAATGACACAATTTACAAAAATATAAATAACCTATTCATAACCTTAAAGAAAAATAACATCCACTATAAAAAAATACCATGTATTCCCCTAGGAAAGACATGGCTACAGAAATTGATTTTTTTTTTTTTTTTTTTTTAAGCACCAGAGTCTGCATTATTAAGCAATCCAAACCACAGAGGGCATTTCCCCCTAACGCTTGCAGACTTTTCTGAGAAGTGTGCCCAGACGTGAAAACAAAGTTTTCTTCAGTATTGCCTGCTCCTGTAAGAGCACATTGAAGGTACAATCGTTATAAGCACCCTGTTCAAGAAAAGCACCCAAGGATGTACCGACTGTTCATTTTAACAAACACTTGAATGGGATTTAAATATGTGCCTATTTTAGGTCTATGCTTAAGAGCTTTCCAGAACAGGGCTGGATTTAAACTTATCACAAATTCCTCTCCAAATCAGACTTCCAGACACAAGTGGTGTCAAAAAACGATCACTGGTAAAAAGATAATCCCACTGCACAAGAGTATTTCCATTGTTCAGCCCCAGCTAAAGTTTGTACAGATGCTGAATTATTTGATTTCTTTCAATTCTTTCTGAGCTGTGCCAGCTTGGCATGAACAGCTTCCTGATGCTGCAACGTGAGATCCAGTGCTATGGGAATTTCCTTCCCCTGCATTCCATGCATTGTGCTGAAAATACTATTAAAAAGCAAAAGTCAAGTATTAAGTCTATTGGTTCCCAGCTAAAAAAAATTCACTGCCCAGGGACCGACACCATTTCCGATGTCCAAACCGCAGCGTTATGCCCCTTTTTCCAGGCTCTCATGGTTCCCTCTCTCCTGAGGGCATCAGCTGGGCTTGTGGCGTTCTGGCCAACGGGGTCCCGAGGATGGGGCGGGGGGATTTAAAGGCCACCTGTATAGAAATTCTGGCTCATGTAAACACCACTGATTTTGTCACCACAGCTGAAAGGAGGGCTCCCACTATGGGCATCAGTACGAGTGGGGAGTAGCCTTTGGGTGGGCGCTGGGGGGGCTCCACTGCTGAAACGCCCCGTTCCACAACGCTCTTGTGCAGGGTCAAGCCTCCCTGGAGCACCAGCCACAACGACTCGCACCGAGACCATGTACAGGGCTCTGCGTGGGACTGAGAACAGTTCAAATGCACTTGACCCACCCCGCCTGCTGCTGCCAGCCCAGCGCTGCAGGCAGCGTGCCCAGGGCATGGCTGGGGCTCAAGGAGCAGCATGGCACAAACCCACCCTGCACGTTGTACATGGCCTGGCACAAACCTACCGTGTGCGCTCTATGCAGCCTGGCACAACCACACCACCCCCCAACACGCCACCTCCTCAGCCTCGAGGCAGAGGTTAAGTTCTGACCATAAACAATATTGCTCAGATATCAAACAGCTGAAAAACAATAGTTCACCTTAAAAAAAACCCAAGACTAAACTATGAAGGAATAGGGTTGATTTCTTTGAAGAAGAGAGGAAAAAAAAAAAAACAAATAAAATAATGCATTTGGTGGCCCAGCAGCCTAACTGCTTGGCTGTGCAGAAGGGACAGGCGCAAGGGCCTGCAGCACACGTGGGACAATGTCCTCATTATCTGTTTTTAAACTTAACAGCCAGTCCTGCCTATCCCTTGCTCCTGATGTGGCCATAGGACAGGAGGCAACCAGCTCTGCCATCCTGCCCAGCCACTGCAATGCTGGGCACCGAGGACCACCCACTGGTGGCACCGGTGACACACAGGGACATGCAGAACGAGCCACCCAAACCATTCCAAGTTCAAAGCCCGAGCTGAGCTGCACGAGTGCTCTTACTCAGACGCTGTAGATGAATTTATCTTAATTCCCGCTGGAAGTGACTAAGTGTGTCCACAGAGGGATTAAATATTTATTTTATGTGATTAATTCAAATGCTCTCTCCCTGCCACAAACAAACCTCAGACAAAAAAAAAAAACCCTGACCCCAGGCTGCATTTGCTTTAGCAATACTTTTCCTGACTGCTCCGTAACAGACCAAGCACGTAATGAGAGCCTGACTCACCCCAGCACAAAACGGGTACAAGGTTTAATACTTCAGGTCTTGCAGAGCAAAGAGCAATAAAATGACCTTGACTTTGGCAGAAACAAACAGCGGGGGAGAGAAAGTGTCACATCCAGCTGAAACTGCCCGTGCCTCCCCTTATCTGACCACATCCTGTGCACATTCAAGTCTTAACAGCATTTAATGAGAAAAAGAAAAAAAAAAACCAACAAAACAGCAACCAGCAGCTATTAATACCCGTGTTCGGGCAGATCTGAGGCAAGGGCTGCCTTCCCAGAAGGTCGCCCGCTTTTTCTGAGTACTGTGGTCAGATAAAAGGCAGTGCTGGGCCGGGGATGCCCCGCGGGTGCCAGGGCGGGTGGCAGGGTAACAGTGCCGCTTGCTGGCAGCCTGCGCGGCCGAGGACCCTGGTAACCGTGAGAGGAAGAAGCAGAAAGCGCTCGCTGGATCCAGCCACAGCGTTGAGGAACAAAGCAGCAAAGAGCCAGAGCAAGAGCTGCTGGCTTGGACCCACCCACGGGTCCTGGGGCAACCCAGGGTGACACTTATCAGATGCCACCCAAAGCTGCCCGGTGTCAAACCGCCCACCACAGCCTGGCTGCTCTCCCATGACCTCAGCGGGAACGGCATCCATGGCCGCTGTGCCAGGGCGGCTCCCCGCGTGCCGGGCTGCCCCGCGACGCCTCACCCTGGCAGGCACACCAGGCTGTGGCAAGGGCAGCGCGCTCGCTCTTCCCACAGGCCCTGTCTATCTGGCCACTGGCAAAGCCCCGCATCCTGCCCCAGAGGCTGGGGTCTGATTCTGGAGAACAGCCCAGGGGCACAACAGCCAGACCCTGGCACAGGCAGACGGCTGCAAGCTCTGACAAATCCTCTGGGAAGAGGTGAAAGGCAGGAGGGTGCTCCCCTCCCTGGCAGCTGCTCCCAGAAATGAGAAAAATTAGGCCATTTTCAGGCAGGGGAAAAAAACCAAACCAACCAACGAAAATAAAAAAAAAACAATGAGAAAGAGATTATTTTTAAGCAAGCTGGCCCAGGGATGTCACCAGTGACTGATACGCAGACACGGCCACAGCTTCAGCCTCCAGCTGTTGCCTGGTGCTGGCTGCTCTCAGGGCACAGGGCTGAAGCTGCCCTGCCTCTCTGCCACCCCGTGTCACCTGCCACAGGGTGGTTTGCAAAGCCTCAGCACTCAGGAGGTGGTGGTCAGGAGATGGTCAGGGTGCATGGCAGGAGCCCAGGCAACGAGCCAGCACCTGCCCAGGCTGGCAGCCACTGCACCGCGCTGTCACAAGGACCCACCCAGGGGTCAGTCCAAGGCTCCTGACATAAAACTGCACTGCTTCACAAGGAGAACACGAGGGGGATGGTACTGGATTGGCACCAGGAGACAGAAGGTTGGAGCCCTGTATGGCAACCATGGCCAGGTCCTCCCCCAAGGACCCTCTCTGGCACAGGGGGAGAGGGGCGAGCAAAAAGTAAACCAACAAAGTGGCAGCCAGTGCTCAGGAAAACAGAGCATGGGCCAGGGGAAGGACAGGAAAGCTGTGATGGCAGGGAGGCAAGGGCTGGGCTCATTGGAGAGTGGCTGCCCGCAGAGAACAAACCCCATGGCCCAGAGACCCAATGCCAGCGGCGCAGGCAGCACGGGGCTCACCGCAGAGGGCACGGGCACCAACGTCACTCTGCTGCTGGACAAGGGCGTCAACACGGCTGGAGAGTAACGGCCTCCAGAGGGTCTGAGCAAACCTTCCGGTGTGGGTGCTGGGAGGAGGCATGGCTGCAGCTGCCAGCGCTCCCCCAGGGAGGAGGGATGCTCCCCATTGCGTCCTGCTGTCCTGTGATGCAAAGACCATCTCCATGGACTCCCCCTGTGCACACCAGAGAGATGTGACCATGGGGCTACCAGATCCTCTCCGGTACCAGTACAACACTGTGCCTGGAGCTTCCTCCGTCCCACCCGGTCCTCTCTAGTGCTGGCGGCCCTGAGCCTGGCTGAGGGCGAAGTGGTCGCAGAGCAGGAGCAAGGCGTCGAACCGCTGGAGCCGCTGCAGAGCCTGGGCCAGGAGCGGGATGGTGACTACGTCTCCCGAGTAGGTGAAGTGAGTGACGAGCTGCTCGAACCCAGATATCCGTCCCAGCAGCTGGGGTGTGACCCCCAGCTCCAGCGCCACGTGGCCAAAGTTCTTCACGCCGTTCAAGGAAGGGTCCAACAAGAAGGCAAGCGACTGCACCAAGGAATGGGGCAGCTCTGCTACTGGCAGACCTGGGGCATTAACACAGCGAAGCGGGGTTAGAAACCAGCCTGTCCACCTAGGATAAGGATAAACGGAGCAGCCAGATGACAGCCCCTAACCCTGCTGAGCAGCAGAATTGCTCCTCTAACATAACTTTCAGAGCTCAGCAACACAGAGAAAGCTGGTAACTGGTGACACCTGACTGTCCATCCACTACCCACCTGAGGACCATTCAAGGCAGCATCACAGAAAATCTACCCTGTGAACTTAGCACCAAAGACAACAGAAGTCAGGCAAGTCCCTGTGCTAACTGGCATCTCCATGTAGCCATGGTGGGCTTCTGGAGGAGCTCCTTCCAAGAATCTGCTGCACTCCTCTAGCCCAATACTTGGAGAAGAAAGAAGAGGCTGGAAGACACTTACCCTTTGCTGTGCTGCTGATCTGAGTCACGAGGGTCTGGGCATCATCCACCTGGCAAGACAAAGACCTTGAAATTGGAGGCAGTCTGACAAGAAGAGCAACACCTGTCACTGCTCCCAGGGCCATCACAGAGGCTCAAGGCTTCTCCTTCCAGCACTACCATCCCACAGAGCCAACGACATCTTCAGGATGCTCCAGGGCCTCCCAGCAAACTACTTCCATAAATGGTCACCTGGAGCTAAGCTCTTAAATGCACCTCTCTGCCAGAGATTTTCTGAGCCTCAGTGACGTTAGTCACCGAGTTCATTATGAGCTCACCAGAGAGGCTGGAGGAACCAGCTCCCCCCGCTGCCAGGTCAGCTTTCTGGAGAGCAAGAAGATAGGAAGCACTCGAGAGCACATCAGTTAAAGATATGCTTATACACTCAATACATTGACTCTGGTCTTTGGGTGTCCAAAACCACCTCAGCAGGTCACGTCTCCATGGCTGACGGTCCATTGAGTGACACAGTGCCAAACCATTTCTGGAAATTACCAGCTAGTCTCAGATACTAACGAGCCACAGTCTATGTCCCCTACTCACCAGTGAGCCCAGCCCCCTGTGTCCAAGCCCCAGGGGTCTGGCAATGGTTTGAAGTCACAAGGCCGAAGGAACTTACCGTCTGCTCCCTGCTTTCGGCAGTGGGATTTGGGAAGGTGGAGGGGGGGTGCCGGGCCCCCTCCTGCCCCATGCCACTGGTCTCTGCTGGGATCCTCTGCACTGCCCGGCTTGCCGCATCCTCCGGCCGCTCGCTGCCCACAAACTCTGCCTGGGTGGAGAACTTCTGGAGATCCAGCTCAGTGCACTCCACTGGGGCATGCGGCCACTTGTGCTGCATCTCAGAGGCGCAGGAGGAGAGCGGGGCCAGAGCCTCTGCTGTGCCCTGCCTGGGGTCAGAGGGCGGCAGGACCCCAGCCAGGCAGTCACCATGCCCCGTGGCCCGGATGAGGGGCTGGCTTTCCAGGAGGCTCCTGCCCAGCTGGGCTTTGGAGGCAGCACCGACCGTGACAGCTGGTGGCAAGTCCACATCTGGCTGGAGAGAGGGGAGCTGGAGACCCACAGCTTCCCCATCTGAAATGAACTGCACTGCTTCCACAGGGCCTGAAACCAGAAACCGGCACGGCTCAGCGGAGCTGGGATCTGCCCCGGCCCCTCTAGGGTCTGCCAGCCCTGCTGTTAAACCCACTGCCCTGTGGGCAGAGCTGGGAGCACCCCGCCAGAGGCCAGACCCTGTCCCCTGCACCACCACCTGAGCAAAGCCTCTTCTGTGTCTTTCTGCAAGGTTCTGAGTGGGGTCGATCTCTCCCCCAGTCACAGGGAGGGCAGGAGTGGGCTGGGGGGGATCAAGAGTTCTATAGGGCTGCCCAAGAGCATTTCTGGTACAAGCTCTGCAAGCAGTTAAGTGAGGTCCCAAATCTCATGTTGCTGGGACTCAGACACCACCCAGCTCCATCCTTCCTGCCCAAGGACATCTCAGTAAGTCCCAGGCCCGTGTGAGCTGGAGCCCAGCACCATCCTCTCTCCCTACAGAGAAAGAGGAAGGCAGCAGGAGCAGGTACCTTCTGCCTGCCTGTAGCAGGGGCTCAGGTTCTTCACACCCAGGCAGCAGGGACCAGACATCTGCTCCTCACACAGGAATCTGCCGGGCGCCGCCGCGGTCGGGAACATTGCTCGCTGGCCCGAGAAGTTCTGAGTCCTCAGGAAGACTTGGAGGATGGAGGAGAACCAGTCTGAGCAAAGGTTTGGCTCGCCTCCCCAGCATGTCCTCAGCCATGTGGCATGTCTGCTGGCGAGGAGCCGGGAGCCGGCAGCGCCCTGGCATGCTGCTGGATGCCAACGTGCCCCAACCCCAGCCACCAAACCTACTGCCCTCTTCCCACCCCAGTCCTCCGGTCCTGCCCTGCAGTGAGCTGCTCAACCCCAGCCCACCCTCGAGAAACCCCAGGAGGAGACAATGGCCAGCTCTGACTGGGAAGGGTAGCAGTACTGGGCAATGCTCTACGCGGTGAGGAGAGGCCATGGGAATGTGTGAACAGCATAGGGAGGAGAAGCACTGTAGGCACCGACTCACCTCGCTGGCACTGGCTCTTCCAAAACCTCTTGCAGTAGATGATGGAGAGTGCCAGAAGCACCAGTACAATGATGACCAGGGCACTGCTGGTCAGTGCAAGAAGGGCCGTGTCCTGCGGTGGTACAGTGGGGACGGCCACCTTCACCAGGTTTGTTCTGGACCGACCTGCAAATACACCAGCCACAGAACGCTAGAGCCTAACCCTGAGATTTGGGCCACCCCCTCCCTTCCCGTCCCCTTCCCAGACATGACCATGCCATCTCTGGCAGGTCTGGGGGCAGCCAGAGGAGCGGGCTGCCCAGCCGAGTGCACACCTTCCACACGGTCACAATGGCTTTGCACGCACCGTGAACCTGCCCCACTGCACCCGCCCCACCCTGCCCCGGAGGGACGATGGCACGTACACTGCGGCTCAGAGGAGGGCGTCTGCTTGGTGCAGGGGATGCACTCCAAGTCCAGCTGCCCGCTGATCCGCGCCTTGCGGTAAAACCTGCCGGCAGAGCAGAGGGGCTCAGCAGCGCCCAGCCTGGCCCGACCCCCCAGCTCCTGCCCCTCTTCCCCCTCCCCCTGGGCTCCTGCCCCAGCAGGTGGGATGCCCCAAGGCAGCAGGTCTCTCCAGTGCTGGCTGAAGCCAAACCCACAGCTATTTTTTCCATGTCTAGCCACTTTTGCCAAGGAATGACATCACTGGAACAGCCTCCCCCCTAGCCTGGTGTCTGCTAAAGTGGGCAATAGTGATTAATGAAGGTACAGAAACACCCCAGCCTGCAACTGTGTCTGAGAAGAGGCTCATAAACCAGAGCTCCAACTCACTGCTCTTGTCCTGAGTCTCACTGCTCACCAGTCCCACCGCTTGCCAGCATGCGGCCTGCAGCCCTCGGGCATTTCTCAAGCTGGCTGTATGCAGCAGTCTGTTTCAGCAACTCCTAAACCCATCATGGCCCCTCCTCCTCTTTACAGGCCACCCATTGTAGTGGTCTACAGCCACTCATCTCTCAAAGCTTAGCTACCCTGGTGTCTGCAGGAACAGCTCAGGCCTGGATAGAGTTTTCTTCCACTGCTTGCTGATGAGAGCCCTCAGTTTCCCCTCTCTGGAGCTACAAGGGGGCCATCAGATGGGTCTGATTTGCACGTCATTCATTAGCAGTGTCCTCAAATGTCCTTACATTCTATGGTCGTGGCGGCCTCAGATAAAGCCCCCTCTGTCCATCCCCACCGCATGCTGCCGGGTGCAACCACCACGGCTCTGCTCAAGCCAGGACCCGGCCATGCTCACCCTGGCAGGCACTCCCCGCAGACTGCGTTGGTTGTCGCTGTGCAGTTGGACTTCTGGACGCGGTTGATGAGGGTGCAGGAGAGGCAGGGCTTGCAGCCATGAGGCCCCCAGCTGTCCTTAAACTTCCTGGGAGGGCAGGGGACGCACTGCGCATCCCCCCCACCGCCATCGCCACAGTCCTGCAAGACACGAGGTGGAGTGCTTGACTGTGTCAAGGAGCAGCTTCGGGTCCCAAAGTGGCGTCAAGGGGAAGGGTGTCCCTTCTCTGGGGGCAAAAGGTCCTTCGCTGGGTACCCAAAGGGTCCTCAGAACCCAGCCCACAGCAGATGCTGGCAAAGCGGCTCCAATGAGGACACACAGGGAAGCTGCTTGATGCCCAGCCAGGACCTACGGGCCATGGTTAGGGAGAAGGAAATCTCTGGCAGTGACACATGGCTGGGGGAACAGACCCCGCTGGGTGCCTGGTGGGAAGCACGACTCCCACTGCCGAGGATGGGCAGGACTTCCCTGCAGCCACGTCCTGCTTGTGCCCACCCAGCATGCAGCTGGGCCGGGCAGCGCGGCTTCGCTCGGGAGGACACTCAGATTTCCATCAGCAAAAACGAAACAGGGCAACTCAAGTGGCCACCTGAAATCCCTGCCCTGAAATGCCTCCCTCCCTCACCCTCCTATCCAGGGTGAGGGAAACAACTCTCCTTTCCCACCTCAGTCCCAGCTCTTCCTAACATGCCAGGACCTAGCATTATCCTTCTGAAGGCTGGCAGAGGATTCACCTCGCACTGTAAAAGCATCAGTGCTGGATGATTCCAGGTCCTTCCAGAGCAGCCAGTTTACCTTGGAAAGCTCCTGCCCGGGCATGCAGCTTCTGCAGGGGGTGCATTTCCCGTGCTCACCCAGGCACTCGCTTTCCTGGTGCTCCATCCGGGCTGGAGAGGGGCACGGAGCCTGAGGAGGAGAGGGAGAGAAGGCAGAGAGGTCACAGCCAGCCCCAACACTTTTAAGATGAGTGGTGGGACCTTCTCTGGGCAGGAGTTTCTACTCTGTCAGAAACTCAAAAACTCCACCTCCCTCAAAAACATCATCCAGAGGCTTCCCGAGGTGACTCAATGGCCCGGTTGAAGTTAACGGCAGAGCCGGCCCAGCCCCGATGGAGCCTCAGCTTGAGCCTCAGCCAGGGTGGCTCCCAGGGTAATGCGGGACCGGGCATCTCGCCGAGAGCAACCAACTCAGACTGAAGCTACAAAACTGAGAAATTCATTTAGAATGTTGGGGCTCACTGTTCTTTCCTGCATCTTCTAGGTGGGTTCTCACTGTGATGACAGAAAGGGAATAAAATCCATCCCCACTAGAGCAACCTTCATTTTGCTGTTCCCATAAACTTGTTCAGCAGATCAGGAGAGAAACTGTGCAGCCAGCCTTGGCAGCAAAACTCACTGACTTCTGAACACCCACCAGGAACAGGGAACACCTGGAAATGCTCTTTTGGAGACCACTGGCCTGAGCAGCCTGAAACACCTGGAAAAATCTGGCACTTCAAATGGAGCCGTCCTGCTCCACAGCCTCAGGAGGAGGAACAGCTCAGCTGGGACACCCGTCCCCTGCAAGGCTCTAGCAGCAGCAGGGGCAGCCGACCACAGGGCCCCTGGGGACCCCCCAGCCCCTCTTGTCATAACCCCCTTCCCTCCCATCCGCACCATTCCCGCGCACCAAACACAACGTCCCACAGCAGCATTCCTCCGGCGGCTTTTTCTGCGCTCCTCTGCCTAATCCCCCGCCACTCCCTTGCCAGCTGCCTCTTGGAAGCAGACACTTGGATGGGCTCCCTGGGCTCGCAGCAACCGAGATTCATGCGAGATGAAATCTGCCCCGGACGAGCACGGAACGTGAGTCACCCCTCACCGCAGCACACGGCTGGCTCTCGTTAGCTGTTACAAGGAAAGCCAGTGAGGGCTGGTGGTGAGAAGCTAAGGGAGCTAAATTTATCTTGTGAAGATCTCGGGAGGGGCAGGATCACAGCCTATAAATAGCATAAAGGTTACTGACACTAACCAGCAAATTAGGGAGATTTGTCACCATCTCAGAAGGTGTCAGAGGGACCTCTGTGCCAGTGCCCCAGGAGAAGCACAGGGTCTAGCATCAGGGTTCAGCTACAGGCTGAATGCAGTAGGGAAAGTAAAAAGTGAGGAGACAGGCCCCCAAACGGGGGGCACAGAATGGCTTTGCAGGCTGGCAGGCTAATGGCCAGAACCCAGCCTTTCTGTGAGCTCCGAGCCAGCAACCCCCTCACCCCCACCAGCGGGTGCCTCTGCCCAGCACTGGGGTCAGCACTGCTGATGACCTGGTCCAGAGCTCAGTTTAGGCTTTGACTTGTTACAAGAGCACGACACGTTGCAGGCAACAGGGAAGGAGCCAAGACACCAGAGTCTTGAGAACAGGACTGATTTTTCATCAGCTCACACAACATGACCACTTTCACTCACATAAAAGGACCTTTCTGCACTCCAGAAGGGCCTGCAGCTCAGGACACAGCCTGTCTCCCCAGGAGACGCACAACTTCAAACAGTTTAACGTGACACAGGCAGAAGGAATCCATCCCGGTGCAAGTCCACGCACAGGGACATCTGCCAGCAGTGATGGTATCGTACAGGACAGCGGGGAAATGGCTCCAGATCCGTGCCAGCAGCACCACTAAGCGTCAGGCTGGTCTGCTGTTTCTCAAGCCACAGTATAACGATAAATGGAACAAACGCCTTGTTGAGTATCTGGCATGAAATTCAAAGCTGTGGGATTTGTATATTTTTTAGTTTAACAATACCAGAACTAAGACATTTAGTTTGTAAGTGGAGCATACATCCAAACCACACAGCTCTGCTCCGTGAAGCGGCAATTTCTGATACTTTAATCAATGACTAAAACAACTGGTCCCAATTAGCTGAAAGTAAAAAAAAACCCACAAAACCAAAACCAAACAACAAACCCCTCCCACCTCTTTGGAAACTACATGTCTCTCAAGGTGACTGCCACAGCAACACAATTTATTTGCCAGAGAAATATAAATGCAACACAGTATCGATGCACTTACAGGCTGGAGCGAAGCAGAATGTATTGCCATCGTTTGGAGATGCACAGCATCTTCTAGCTTAAAGACATCAAGATTTCTTAAAGGACTCTTCTGTTGTCTTAACGAGACACTGCGCCCGAGCGAGGCGAGCAGAGCGTGCTCCCTGCTGCATGATTGCTCAAGACAGCAAAAACATGAGTTGCTGAATGAGTTTCAGTGCATGAGATAAAAAGCATTTCAGAGAAGCTACAGCGCACGCTGCAGTTCATTCACCTTCGCGACAGTTCTGGACCTCTGTAATTTTCTCTTTCCTGTGAAAATGTGATTTTCAGGAAACTAGAATACATGGGAATCTAAGCTTTTTCTTTTGTGTCCAGCTAATGGATTCTGGTAGGAAAAAAGGTGCAAGGAAATCAGTAAGTAAAAGGGCACCAAAAATCATCAGTAAAAGCATTAGTGATACTGGTTCTCCCCATGTGAGCACGGCCCAGCAGGTACCAGGAGCAGGCAGAGCAGGCAGCAGGAGGTGGGTTTGGGCTGGTCCCTGCCCCAGGCGCAGACCCCCTCGAGCTGTGGGTCTCTGCTCACCAGGGATGCTGCATGGGGGGCCAAGAACCACCTCTGGGGGCTCCAACACCCACACACTAGCGGTGGCTTTTCAATGTCACTGCATAAGTCAGCAGGACGTCAGAGGGGGTTCCTACTCCACTGCACAATGAACCAGCAGAGCCAGGCAGTAACTGCATCTCAGATGAGACATTTGTATACATTGGAACATAAGACTAGAGAGCTGAAATCCCAAATAAGAACTGCGAGTGAAAAGGAGGAGGGAAAACGAAATGCTAGCTGGAAAATATTACTGCGTGCCTTGCATTTGGCAGTGCCTGGCCCCAGTCTCTTGCTCAGTCATTCCTTCGCTCCTGCTCATCAACTTGCCCTCATTTTGTCCGTCAGCATCTCCCCATGCCTCCCTACACTACAAACCATGCTGGGATTGACTCTGCCAGCCTGAATGACACCTTGTGGACAAAAGACTGTTCAGAGAAGTGAAAATAGGGGAAAATAGGCTGAACTGGAATCTTTCCATGTGGCTTGGAAATCAACAGGTCTCCCAATATATGTAGAAATTCTGCTCACAGAGTTGTCCACTGTTTCATTTGGAGTGGCTGAGAACTTGTTTGCTCTAGGTGAGAGCACCCCAGCACTCTGGGCTGGTCTCATGCCCCCCTTATCAAACTGCAAGAGCCCCTCAATTGCACCACTCTCAGCTCCAGCTACAGAGAGAGGTACCTGAAACACCACTAAATCCCCCCAGTACAGAACACAGCGCACCCCTCCATGGGTGCTGTCCCCATTCAGCTTTGCAGAGCCCCCCATGGCACCCATGGAGACGCAGGTTTATCCCTGCCCAAACAAGGGGCTGCCCCAACACCATGTGCCCATGAGGACCACCAGATCCCCTGGGGAAGCAGAAGCTGGGCTACCAACTGCAGTGGACAATCTAAGAGATTGATTTCTTGAGAAAGGAGAATGCAGGGATCTGGAGGAACATGACATCCCTGTGGTGCGTGGACGACTTCAGTTCCAGGGTTATGGCTACACAGGGCTCTATTCCTGTACTCACCACATAGAGGTTTGATTATTATAGAGTGGGACCATAACTACTGATTTTTATCAAGCTTTGGCTGTCCACCTGGAACATCCACACTCTGCCTTATTAGAAATCTCAAGACTTCCAAAAGTCCTATCAGTTTTCATACAACTTTGGATTTCTATGTGTTTTTTTTTTCCCCCACAGCATCTACTTCTTCATAATTATCACTGTCTTGCCTGTGTTAACAATCTGGTCTCTTTGGAGTGCATGTTTGTTTCTTTAGTTCTTACCAGCATCATAAATAACCTCACAGAGATTACACTGAGAAGAGAAAATCATCATGTAACTTGAGTAATGACTGTTATGAACAAAAGAATTTGCAATCAGTAGTCTCAACTACTTAAGTGCGTCCTTAAAAACTCTTGACACCTTTCGATGGATGAAAACACTCGAAAGCTTTCCCGGGGCGAGCGCACCCCGAGGCTGACCCCACCAAGCACTATCTCACAAAGCCATCACCCGGCGTGGGTGCCGTCCCGGGACCGCCGGCGGGTCCCCGCCGTGCCGGAGCCCGCCCGGCAAGCCCCAGCTGGCCCGCCGCCCCCTCACCCGGCCCCGGCTGGCCCTCCGCCCCCTCAACCCGACCCCGGCGCGCCCGCCACGCGCGGAGCCCGGCCGCTGCCCGGCCCACGCAGGGCGAGCTCCCGGGGCTGCCGAGCCCGCCCGGATCCGCCGCGCCCCCCGCCGCCCGTCCGCGGGAAGGCGGGCAGCGCGCCGGGATATGCCCGGGCATGTCTCGACGAGGGGCTCCCCGGCTCCGCGGCCGCTCCGCATCACCCGCCCGGGCGCCCACCGCCCGGGGCACCCCCCGATCTCCGCATCCCCGGCTCCCGCACCCTTCGGGCCGCCGCCCCGCAACTCTCGGAGATGCCCGACGAATCCGACCGCAGCCCACGTGTATCGTCACCGCTGCCCTCCCGGGTGCGGAACCCGCCGCTGCCCCCGCCGGTTCCCCCCGCCCGCTGCAATCGACACCACTCGGCGGTGACACCGACACCGGGGAGGGTCGGGACCGCCGCCGTGAGCTGGCAAGCAGGTGCGCGGACCACGCGTCTTACCTGTGTCCCGGTACCGGCAGGACGGGGCAGGCAGGACCGGGGCAGGCGGGGTCGGCACTGGGGACGAGGACGGAGTGTCCGTGAGACCCCGCGTGGAACGAAGCGCAGCTCGTCTCGGTACCGGGGAACTCCCGCCGCCGCGCCCCACCCGACCCCGCCCCGCCGTCTCCTATTGGCGGGAGCCGCCTCATGGGCGGGGCTATGCAAAGGTGCGGCCGTTGCCGGGGCGGCCGGGAGCGGCGGGGCCAGGGGTGGCAGCAGCGGGAGCCGCGGTCCGGGAGCCGCGCAGCGCCGCAAAGCGTCTGGGCAGAGCAACGACGGGGCTGTCCCGGCGTAACCGGCCGCGATGTGAAAAAAACCCAGCCCTGCAGCTCTCCAAGACTGGAGAAAAGCGGCTGGAAACGGCCCGGCGGAGAAGGACCTGGTGGGGTTGGTTGACAACCAGCTGAAGATGAGCTAGTGTGAGCCCAGGTGGCCAAGGAGGCCACCAGCATCCTGGCTTGTGTCAGCACCGGTGTGGCCAGCAGATGTAGGGCAGGGATCATCCCCACTGGGGAGGCTGCCTCTCGAATGCTGAGGCCAGTTTTGAGCCACTGACTCTCAGAAGGACGTTGAAGGGCTGGAGCGAGTCTGGAGAAGGGCAACAAAGCTGGTGGGGGTGCCCTGGGGTGGGGAGGACATCTGGGAGCCACAGGCAAGGGCCTTGTTCCCCAAGAGATGGATTTGTTCCATCTCTTCCATGGACTTCTTAAGGACATTGGAGGAGCCTCTGGTCCAACCACCTCATCATCACATCAGTGTGAAGGCACACACACAATTAAATAAATAAATTGCACGATTTCTGAGCTCGGCTCTGCCACACCATGGCACGTACAGCGTGTACAGAGAGGGAAACACCGGGCAGCACAGACCACCATGGCCAGGGTATTCTCTCAGCTCAGAGTTAAATGTCTAATGGCATGTTTGGTGTGACCCATCGCATGAATCTTTAGGGTGGTTCAGGGCAGTTATCCTGGCAGTATCCCGGGATTATCATGCTGAAACCCTACCCCATCCCAGAGTTCACCGAATCGCCCTGTAGATCCTGACTTTCTTGTGCGGGGGGGCTCTCAGTACCAGTTGTTGCACAAGGAGATGTGCCTGAACTCCGTTCGCTTTTAAGCCTGTTATTTTAGGACATTGTCCCCATTCCTCTTTTTTCAAAATTCAGTGACTCTCTTTCCAGCAGATGCTTATGAGAAGTTCTGTAAGTTTCCCACCATCACTGCATAACAGCTTCCAGAGAAGCTGGTCTGTCAAATCAGAAAGACTGGAAGGGTTTCATAGGAAGCTCAATTATTCAGTCAACTTCTCACTGTTTGCTCACTAAGTCTTCTGTTTTTTCACAGCTCGGTGCCCCAGCCAGGTTAATGATGCAATCTCCACGGGAAAACAGCCTCAACAAAGGTTGCTCTACAGAGGGGTGAGGATGACATCAGCTTTCACATGGGGCAGTTTGCCTCATAAGGGTCCGTGTCTGATGCAACCAGCCTGCCCTGGAACGCTGCCGCCCCTCTTGCATCATACAGCACCGACCAGAGGCTGCCGTGCAGCGGGGCTCCAGGGCCGGGACGGACACGGACACTGTCTGCGGGGCTTTGGAAGGCTGACACAGGAGTGAACTGAGAAGAAATACGTCAGCAGAGGTCATCTCTGGGATTATTTTTTGCTATTTCAAGGTGAAAGATTTGCAGTAGAGCATCTAGCACACCACACTGCTGGCTGACAGGTGCTGATTCGCAGAGCTGCCCTGAGATGATTCTGTGATGGTTTGTGGTGGCTTGTAGTGGTTTGTGGTAGCTTTCAGTGGTTTGCAGCGGTTCATCATGGTTCATTGTGGTTTGTGGTGGTCCCACTCATGCCCAGCTCTGCTGAATTGCTGGGAACCCACACTGCAACAGTGACCCCGAGCCCACCGGTACTGGGGCCAGGACTAAACTGGGCAGCAGCCCCACTCTATCCCCAGCTCTGCCCTGTGTGGCCTCAGGAGCCACAGAACACTGCCAATAGAGCTGGAAATGCTGTTACTGTGGTAGTTTTTTTTTTCCCAGTCAGACCAGTACCTCACAGCCACACACCAGTGCTGCCCCAAGGATGGCTATGGGAGGCTGCAGGGACATGGGGAGGTGGCAGGGCTGCCCTTTTGGGAGCTGCACAGGCTTAGACGGGCTTTAGTGGCTTCCCAAACTGCACCAAGCTGTTGTGTGGTGTTTGCCAGACCTCTGACATTCCAGATGCTGGGATTGCTGGCTTGGGTAAGGTGCTTTACATCCAACAGGTCGGGGTGTATTTTGCAGGATAAGGCCCTTGAGATGTCAGCTCCAGTCTACAGAAATGTGTCTGGAGGTATTTGGTGGTGCATCTGTAATTACCTGATATGCTCAGGGTCATGTTATCTCCATTAAGTTGTAACTATGTAGCATAATTAACGAAATTACTGTATTACGAGTTAACAAACGCAAGAATTCTGAAGCAGGGAGTCCCGTTTTAGTGTTTTTCTTACATAGCGGAGTATTCACAACACTAGAGGGCACCACGTCCAAGCAGGAATCTATCGTGGGGGCAGAGCGACTGTAAACACCCCACCCTCACCCAGACCCAAACCACCCTCCTTTGACAGAGGGGGATCATCCACTCAACACATGCTCTGGTGAAGAAGTCACACCTGGCAGTCACCTGGACACCCAACCGAAAGGATTCTATGATCCTGCGATGCTGTTCCCTCCGTTTCATATCAGCTCTCTGCCCACCCCTGCCCACGGCCTCTCAACCCCCACTGTAACCGGGCAGGGAGGTTGAGGAAGGCAAGGGGAGCGGTGCCGAATTCCCCTCTGCAAACGCTCCGACACACCCGGCCTCCGGGTGAGGCCTCTCGGAGGTGCCC
The DNA here is from genome assembly GCA_024605025.1 of Megaceryle maxima. Classification (NCBI taxonomy): domain Eukaryota; kingdom Metazoa; phylum Chordata; class Aves; order Coraciiformes; family Cerylidae; genus Megaceryle; species Megaceryle maxima. Next base: position 875 of record JANHGN010024996.1, on the reverse strand, counting down.
CATGGAAGTGCTACTACTGAAATTTCCCGTGATTGCCTAAGATACAGCAGAGCAGTAGAGTTTTGAGGTGATTTGTGACTGACTTGTTCTTTGATTTGGTGCCCTTTCCACTTACAATGCTCAAAATAATAGTGCATGTGTTCAGAGGAACCTGTCCCCTTCCCTGGCCATCTGGCACTTACTGCACGTACACATCTAGCTCGGCGAGCAGGTTCCTTTCCAGGGCCGTGACCTAAATCATATTTTTCACATGACCACCCCCTGCATACTCTGACTCTTCTGTACACATCAGTTAGGATTTGTTGCTGACTTTTTTTGTAAAGGTATTCAACAAACATTTGGCTTCTCTAAAACACTGTCTTGTGGTGCTCCAGGGCTTGAGTTGGGAAGCTAAGTGAGCCTTTCCTAAGGCAGGAATGTGCTTTCCAGTGTGTTCCTTCTGGTGTACACCTGAACTGCTGTGAGCTGCAAGTCTAAATGTGAGCTGGATGCTGCCTGGGATGTACAGTCTGGAGAGGAGTTGTAAGATTCTACTTAAATACAGGTTCAGCTGACCAAGAGACTACAACCCCCCAAGACAGAGACTTGTGCCTCTAAACCCACCCAGGCTGTCCAGTCTTGACAACGATTCAGCATCTTCATACTACTCTCAGAGGCAGCGACACTCGATTTCTGGACACAGCCTGAGGGAAAGGGGATGGGCTGGTGGGATCTGCTTTTTTTACATCTCCACCCAGTGGCTAAGTTGCTTTCCTGGGTAGGGGAGGAGGTAAATACAGTTCCCCTCTCAGCATGAGAAGTCACAAGCTCACCTAAGAACAAGCATCGCTGGCCAGAGGTCAGCTGGACCCTTGCTCTCCAGTTCCCTCCTGCGT
>JANHGN010024995.1:40571-71127 GCA_024605025.1 Megaceryle maxima | reverse complement strand
TTTGTGTGTTAAGACACTGTTCAAGCAGATTATGAAGATAAGCAGTAGTAATAGGAAAAAGTGCCCTGTATTTCCCCCTGTCATTTGTGTTTCTTCTTGATTGGAGTAGGAAAAAAATGATGAACTAATTCTGTTACTATGGTGACTGTGTCTTCATCATGTTGTAACCTATCTTTTAGGATGAGAAGCATCTTGGAATGTTTTTCTTGCTGTGCGCTTCCTACACAGGAGTAGTTTTCTCCAACCGTGGTTTTTTTTTGTTTGTTTGTTTGGTTTTTTGTTTTTTTGTTTTTTTTTTTTTAAATTGTCTTACTTCAGAGAAGTATCATGGAACAAAACTGACTTATTCCCAGAAAGGCAAAAAGGGAAATCACACTCCTTGTTCTGCTTTTCCAGTTCAAACTTCATTGTAAATACACCTGCTACCTGTAACGATATTTCAGATTCTGTAATGATGTTTACAAAGTTCAGCCCTCTTACTGGAGATGAAGACTCTTATGGCCTGATTTGCAGGATTTGAGATGAACTCTGTGAACCTATTATTTCCTTCACTGCATCTCTAGGACACATAGCAGTCACAGATTGTAAGAGCAACTGTGGTTTGAAATATCCCTGCTAAGCCATTAACTTCTACATATTATTCTACAGCCTTATTGGAAACCTTCACAGAATCTAAGTGGACAAGCATCAGTGAGGAGCATCTTCCCACACCACTTTCAAAGGAGTTTTATGTCCATTTGTTACCAAATGCAAAGCTGGACGCTCTCCTTCCATGGCTCTTCTGAGGTTTTAGGTATTCTGTAATATGGGAGGCTGATAGCAAGTCAAGCTCTGTCAGCTGTTAAGCATATACACTCTACTGTAGAAAGAAGTAATTATTGGAGTTGTCATGCCTAGCTGCTTTCCATACCTCATTATTTACAGCTAGTAGAACTCCTAATACAGCAAAAGCCAGATTTTAGTACAGCTAGTTCTGAACTCTGTTGTCCAGTCTACTGCTTTCTCACTGTCCTTAACTGGCCTTAAATACTCCACTTGTAGATACAGACATTGTCTTCTATTTTTGATTCAGATCAGGATCTGCACCACACATTCCAAACACCACTATGCTGTTGCATTAGCGATGGCAGGATTTATGTTAGAATTTTAAAACACCTAGAGCTCAGCACACTTAGGAAGGAGGCTAAATACAGGTGGTTCAGTAGCATATTTCCTGTATTTGTTGTCAGCTCTTAATTGTAAGCCATACTGCAGCATTACTACACTAAATACCAGGAAAAACTGTTCTTACCTTACTGGCATTTCCAGGGATGAGACAGTAAAATGCCATACAAGATAAGCATCAATAAAATCTCTACTGCAGACATCAAATGCACGCCCCCAAAGTAAGATTTATTTTGGCAGAAAAATTTGTCAGTCAAAACTGTACTTGTGAACAAGGTGCAGTTTGTTTCTTCAAACTGTCTCTTGTATAATTTTGTCACCAGTGAAAACCTGATTTTAACATATGGGTGCTTCTACAGTTTTTACAAGTTAACCAGAACGTAGGAATTAATCCTCACATCCTCTTTAAATGTAGAAAAAGAAAGAAAAAGAGATGGGATTAGTTAATTACGCTCCCCTAATTAAGTTCCATATGAACAGTGAATATTCAGGTAAAAAATGGTGACCACAATAGTAAAGTTTGCACGAGTTTATTTAAAAGTCATTCAACTATCGCTTATAAGTAAATATGACAAAGTATATGGAGTAGACTAACATTACCAAAAGAAACAACAGTAATTCACAGCACAGGCATATTATTTAAAAGGCTTAGTTAAAAAAAATATTTAAAAAATAAATTTAAATTATTTAAAATACAGTAACTCTTTTCTGTTGGATTACACACTTCAAAAATCGTTCTTTTACTGAAGTACGGAAGACAAGAGCTATGAGAATGAAGAGCTCATGAAAATGGTTGCAAATCACGTCTCCAATACCCCAGCGCACAGGTTTTACCGCCGATTCTGAAGGACCCTCCCCCGCCCCGTCCCTGAGCTCCGCGCACCCTCCCAGGCCCGGGGCCGCCCGGGCGCTGCGGGGGCGGCTGCACCGCCAGCCGGGGACACCGGCACCCGCCTCTTCTCACCGAGGTTTTGGGAAATTCAGTCTCTGAGCTCCGCGCCCACCGGCCGCTTACTCCGCATCTTCTAAAACGCCGTTCTCGTTACTGGCGTTCAGCGGTGGCGCTAGGGAAGGACGAGCCTCCCCGGGAGACCGAAACCAGACGGGAGGTCGCCCGCTGCCGCCCTGTGTTCTGGTGACAGCCTCAGCCGGACCTGGAGAGCGCCTCTCCCTTTTCCACGGTCCGGCGCCCCACTCCTCGGCGTTGCCCCGCTTGGCCCGGCCCGGCCCGGCCCAGCCCGGCCTGGCCACAGACATGGACACTCCAGCAACGGCGCCGCGATGCCGCTGTCCCGGCAACGGGCCCGACGCAGCCCAACTACCTGCGGAGGAAGGTTGGAGAAGGAGGCTCTCCGCTCAGCACGCCTCTCTAACAGGACGGAGCAGACACGCTTCGTGGGGTTACGGGGTGCTCAGGCTTCGTGAGCAAGGGAGAGCTCGGTTACAAATGCATCCCTGCCACCGGCCCCAAAACCACTCCCGCACTGTCACCCCTATCCCGACGATGGTACCGCCCCGACTGAAGGCGGAATCCTGGAGCTATCGCGAGACTTCGGTGAGTTGGTCGTCATGGAAACGGCGGCGGCCGTGCAGCCTCCCCTAGCCCCGCACTGCCTCCCGCCCCCGGTAAGGATGGGGCGACCGTAGTAGTGCCGGGCCTGCCAGGCCCTGCCGGGTGTGCCAGCCACGGCGCTCCCGGGCGAGGAGGGCTCCCCCTGCTCTCTCCTTTCCTCCCTCCCTCCTTCCCTCTCTCTTTCCCCCTCCCTCTCTTTCCCTCTCCCTCCCTCCGTCCCTCCCTCCCTTCCTTCCTCAAGCGGGGCTCCTGGAGGTCCCATCAGGACTGCACCTCAGGGCTCCTCTTTGGAGCGCGGCATAGGGTTTCCTGTCTGTCTGTTGAAAGCTCCCCTGCGATTATTTTTGTGTTTGTTCGTATCTTTCTTTGTTTTGTTGTCCTGGAATCCTTTGGGTTTCAGTTGTTGCTTATCTTTAGCGTCTTCGTTTTTGTTATTTTGGGTGTTTTGCTGTTACGTTTCCACTCGGTCCTGGTTGCGAGGGGTAAGTGGTGCCCAGGGGCCTCTTCGGTGGCTGAGCCCGAGATTCATGCGTTGAAGTGTACGAATATAAACGACTTTTCTTCTTCTCTGCCCACTTTTCTATACTGTGCCGTGTTACGGACCTCTATACATGACTCGATTTGTCCTGTTGTGCTGAAATAACAAGTTGTCTCTCGGGCTTTCTCAAAATTACCGGTGCCTGTCACTTAGCAGATATCCGGTTCCTATGAATTCACACTGTTTTTGCAAAAAGCCACGAATTTCTGATGTTTAAACTCATAATAGAATTGGGACTGGGAATGTGATCCTTTGGATTTGGGAACTCCTCTCCTTTAGAACTACTGAATATAAAAAGGTTTTGTCTGCTATATTAGCTATGTTCAAGGTGTCTATAAAATACCCTCATTCTTTGTTGATGCTAACCTTGCTGGTCCCATGTTTAATAAAAGAAAGATAACCAGCCATCCATCATACTTCTTTTGTTGTGAAATTATGTTTAAGATTTAAGCCATTTGAAGTTTCTTTGACAGTAAGCACATTTGAATACTTTGGTTGGCTTGATGATATAAATATATATTTATACATACACTAAAAGGTGTTTACTTGAATGGCAAGCTACTCAGTGCTTGAAAGATCCCTCTACATCAAATTACTAGAAATTATTTGAAACTTGTTTAATCTACATCTGAAATACTGCTGGACTTGTGTTGCTTTATTAGTTCGGAAGGTTGTTTTTGTTTGTTTGTTTTTTTTTTTTCCTCAGTTTTAGGTCACAATGGATATTACAAAGGGAAGCTTCGAGGAAATTTCAAGGTCTGCACCTACCTCAAGAACTTATCCTAATTCTATCTCTTTAAATTCATCTCTGGAGTTATTAAGACTAGAGCCATGTTTGCCAAAGGTAATTCTTTTCACCTTCAGCAGGTTAGAAACTATGTGCCTAGTTCTTAGTAGAAAGCCAAAGAAATGTTTCCTCTTTTTTTAGCGTCATATAGAATTCTGGTGTGCTAAGGGCTTACATGAAAGTTCACGAATATGGACTCTTCCTTATGCATGTGTGAAATGATGTTTATTTTAATTGAATTTTTCTCTGAATCTATGTTACTTTTTTGTTTGCCACAAAAAGGGCTATTCAGCACTACCACCCGGGAAACTTGGTTGTCTTCCTCTTTAATCAGATTATTCAATAAATTATATTTTAAGAACAAACATATGAAATTCTGGGAATGGTAGGTAGATACACAGCTAATGGGCTGTTGATGTATGAGCCAGTATGTGCATAATTTCACTTCCATCCCATTTGTGCTTTTAAATTGAAATTTGAATAAAAATTATTTTGCTTATTAAAAGAAAGCATTTGAGCAATCCTTAAAAGTGAAATTTTTGATTACAAGGCTCTCTGGATGTGTTTGAGGCAAGTTTAAAAAAAAAAAATTTATAGTATTCCAAGAAATATGTCAGCTCCATGGATTCAACAATGTCTGTAAGAAGTAGGCATTTGTCCATCCTCTGAAAAAGTTAATATTTGGGAATACCTTATTTTTGGGAATGGGATATGTGATGTGGTTGTTGGGATGTAGGATCTGGGACTTGGGAATTAGAGATTTAGACTGATTTACTTAGATCAGTCCAGTTGTGTTGCACCTCTGTTCTCCTGACTGTAGAATGGTATCATACCTGGATGCTTCACAGAAGTATTAAAATATTTTTATAGGTTCACAGTTGGGTATTAAGGTTAACATCAGACAACTCTGAATCAAAGTTCTGACCTAGACTGAAGCTATTCCCTGAAAACTGCAGTCTCTTGTGATTGATGAATTAAGTGTAAGCTTTCAGCCCTTCAACAACTATAAAAAACTTTATAGTATGAGTAAGAGGTTGGGATGCTACCTGGTGCAGACTGCCCACAGTGTCAGGACATGGAGGAGGCTGTTGTATACACAGACATTTTTTAACTAATTGACTGTACTCTCTGCTGCAGCAGAAATGACTTTAAACTTTGGAATGATTTCCTAGCCTGGAAATCCCAAATCTTGTAGTGTGTGGAATGACGAGCTCAAGAATCAACGGAATATCTAAGAAATAGAGCTCCATATCAGATCTGAAAATGGTTCTCTTATTTAAGTACTACTCTGCAGTCTTGCATAAAGTTGTTGTTAGCCTTTGTGATAGTGCGTGATTATTCTGATTATCTTTTCTTTCCCCCTAAAGATTTCTGTTTTTTTTTATGGTAGTAATTAATTTGCATTTCATAGGTTGATTCACAGGTCAGTTTGGCTGGTAGTCATCAAAGAGGCAGTCCAGAAGACTGCTGTCCAGCAGAAAACAAAGGTGATGACAAAGAGAAATCTGATATCAAGGAAGTAAGAGCAGATCAGCAAATGACAGTGGAGAGTACGACCTTCTTTCTTCAGAAGTGTGTACTGAATCCCAACAAGTTGTCAGGTGTGGGAATGACTACCACTTTTCTTGTGTTTGGCTAGACCAAACATCATGTTTGTATAGTTTGGGTAAAAAACTGTTGGTGGAGGGAAAAGAGGATTCAAATAGGTAACGTTCTAAAAGAGAAGAAGATGTCAAAATTCATACCTTCACTTCTCTTCCCTATTTTGAATCCATCTTTAAAACAAATGTGTTACTGCTGCCATTACCACTACAGCATATGTCTCATGGCATCTAAGTTGTGACCTTCACCTTGGTGATGGTGTAGAAGATCAGGAGAAACCATCTGCATGTGTTCCGTGGATCTATGTTAGAAAGTGTTTTCAGTAAGGTATTTTTATGAAACTTCTTGCAGAGATCGTGATCATTTGTTAAAAACTTTTAATCCAAATAATGGTCCACCAGTCAAAAAAGAAAAAAAGGAAATTATGGTTGCAAGTTATATTAATTAACTGAATAATACTAATTCTAATAACATATACTAAATATAAACATGCAATATCTCATTTTAATGAAAGGGCTTTTAGAAATGCTTCAGATGGCATTCTTTTGGCATTCTATAAATGGTAATAAATTAACTTACTGGAGCTTCTGGGTGTTTAAAAATAGAGAAGCAAAGGTCAGTATGTGAAGCAGAAAGTTTGGATACCTTCTTCAAATTTAGATAAGATTTCCTGACAGAATTGAGTCAAAAGAAATCCCTTGACTCCTGCTGCTGTGTTTATAACGAGTCCCAGTGTACTAGTATGTATAATTTTTTAAACAGTAATCCACTGCAGAGGCTCTGTGGTGATTCCTAACTGATAAAAATGTATTTTTGTGTCTTAATTATTAACATTTCAAACAGTATCTTTAAAAGTTTATGTCACGTCTATTTTAGTGTGAAAGGCTTTTTCCTGTGTTTTTCAGGATGTATCTCTAATTCAGACTCTGGAGATGATAACACTGAAACACTAACTTCGAAACTCAGTGAACCTTCCCAAGGAAATCTAAGTAATGCGAAAGCAGGTATTACTTTTCAGGTGTCTGAAGTGAATAGTGCAATAAAACCTTTATTTAGTTAGTTTTTTTTTTTACCTTGCTTCTAGGAGAGTTTGGGACCATAGTGTACTTGTGTGTATATTCTATAGTTACAAAGAAATATTACAAGTTGAAAATACATATGCATTGTGATATTCAAAAAGTGTTGGATGAATTATTTAAAGATTCTTTTACTAAAGGATATTCACTTTCTTTAATGATATGACAGTATTTCAATTTTACAAAGATTCAGTCAATCTAATAAGGCAGAATCCAGTGGTGATTCTATCTATTGAAGCAGTGCTGGTCAGCTAACACAGTACTGATTTATTCAGAACAGAAATTGGGTAGAACCTAACTTCAAAGCTCAGTCAGTAGTTTTAGGTTCAAATCCCTCTGCTAGGTTCAGGCCTGTTGACATAAGTGCTCATTTTTTTGTCTTTTCTCCTTGGGGCTTCCCTGCAGCTCAGTTAGATTTTTATAGCTCTCCCCTTGTTGTTCCATTAATGGCATAAAGTAGACCAATGTATCACAGTAAGTACTTGGGAGCAATGGACATGTAAAGCATTTGACATCAGAAGATGAGAAAATCGAAAAGTATCGCAGGACTCCAAACTTAGAAGTCTGTGGGATAGGGATGATGCTACAAGTGTTTCCTCAGCTCTTGCTATGGAAGTTAAATTTGACCAGAAAAGAGGGCAGAGAAGTTGTAATCTGAATGTTTAGGAAAAAAAAAAAAAGAGACAATATAGAAATCTATTTCAATTAAATAATGGCAGTTTCCATAATGTTTCACCATTTCTATTTTTCAAAAGAACCTTTTTCTAGAACCATTATCAGAATCTGTTTTGGCTGAGATATGTCAAGACTGAAACTTCTGTAAAATTTAAAAGTAGAGATATTACAGTCTGTTTTAGAGAGAATTACTAATTTCAATGAATGATATTTCAACATGTGTTCTAATAGGCAGAAGAAATAATTTTTTATTTGTAAGCTTATTTTGTCTGTTATTTTTGCTGATACTGTGGAGATGTTGTCAGGCTTCCATTATAAATTGGAATCAAATCACTTGCTGAAGATGGGGGAGCTCTTTCTCCCCCACCCCCTATACCCAAGTGCTACAGCTCAGAGTTTGATTCCGTGTTCTGTTACAAAGACTTTTATATTTTTCCCTGCTACAAACAGATCTATAAATGAGCATGATATATATGCTTGAGAATAATTGTACTCTTTGGATGTTACAGATGTTACCAAATTACTTGTACTGCTTTTTAGCATTTGTTTTTGTTTTCTTTATTTTTAAAATTGAAATGCTTCAACTTAACATTAATTCTAAATATATTCTACAGCAAACTTGTCCAGCTTGGAATATTCTGAAGAAACAGATGTAGATCCTCAGATTCAAGCAGCTATAAAGAAAATGAATAAACTTGATGCAATACTGGCAAAAAAACATTTTAAGGAGAAAGCGATTAAAAAACAAGGCAAAGAAATGAGGGCAAAGCTCTGGGAAGAACTTCAGGTTTGAAAGTGTACTGCTTATTTTGTAAATAGTGTATCATAGAGTACTGTCTTACTGAATTACATTTCACGGGCGCATTGTTTTATTAAATAACTTGCAGTTGACTGATTAAAGTGAAAAAGGGATCTTAAAAATTAACTTTGAATGGTTTTTAATATATATTGCTTAGACAAGCTTTGACAGAAGGCCATGGTCCTTAAAAAAATGAGATGACCAATAGGCAAATATACAGCTGTCTAGGTGTGGTGTATTAGCATAGTCTTATGCTTGAGCTTGCTTCTTGCAGGTGTGATAAGGCACAACAAGAGGTAAGGTCTGTGGACCCAGATCTAAAAGCATTTATTCTGATCTAGTGTGACAGTTCAGTATAGTCTATTACTGAAGAAATTAGAGATCCTGCTGGAAGAAGGCATAAGAATGCTACAGCACAAATGCCTTCACGTTATTTCTCTCCTGCTCTCTAGCAGTTTAATGACACTTTAAGGCTTGAAACATGAGAGTATTTACTCTGAGCTTAAGTATTGTATAACTTCTATGAATACAAATGTCAGTTGCTAGAGACTGCAGGTGGTTTGACTGCATCTCATAATTTCAATGGATTTGGATTCAGAGTCATATACAGAACTTGTCTTGTGAAATGTGTCTCCTTGTAAGAGGCAATATATAACAGAAGTTTTAAAGTTACACCATGCTTTCATCTTAACTTTAGGAGATGTTCAAATAGCTGCAAGGAGAAAATAAAGCAGTAAGTAAATGTTGCTACTGAACAAGGAATTTTTAATAGGGTCTAAAGTTCATTAGACCTGATAAGCAGACAATGTATTTTCCTTTAAAGTATTTACTTCAAGGTAAATATATGCAGGTATCTGTATATTTATGCTTTATTTCTTTTGAATAGTCTATCAGAAGCACTGGAAACCATGAGGAGTTAGAAAACACAAAAGTTTTTTTAGCCTTGATCTCATCATGGCAGGATACAGCTGGTAAGTAAGGAAGAGAAGTACAGACCCTGATATAATTATCCTGTATAATGTATTAATGGTTATATTTTTGTTGTCTACTATAAAAATAAAGCTTTCAAACCTTTCCATTAAAATAATATTTACATGTAAAAGTACATCAAGGGAATATTTGAAAAATTAACTGAAATAATTTTTGCATTATCATGAATGTAGAAGTTGTACTTAATTATTTTTTATAGAAACTGCATGTTTTTCAAAGAACTGGCTACTCTAGAAGAGTAGAAACCCAGGATAAGAAAGCTTGCATTTTTCAAGTTGACAGCAAATGCAGATGATTTCAGATAACACTGGTTAAACCTGCTGAAAAACATAGATGTCTTTAACATTTTGGAACATCTTGGCAATAAACAATGAATTCAAAATTGCTTTGGTAAACAAAATGTTGCTGGTGGGTGGTTACTGGTGTTCTTAGAGAGTTCACCAGGCTGGAGTACTTGGTGTAGGAAGGGCAGGCAGCTAAAAATTACTAGGCCTAAAACCATTACTTAGAAGGTCTAGGAATATGGTCCCTGCCACACATGTATTTTTGAGAACATTTTCATGTGGGAGTAGGAGATGGAGCGAAACAGAAGCAATGACAGTGTCATGGTAAGGATCTCACAATGTGACAGGTCCAGAGGGATGGAAATCCTGAGAGGGATGGAAATCCTGAGCTTTTTTAGGAGTTGTTAATGGAAGAACCAAAAGAATAAAACCAAGTTAAGATTGTGAATTATATGTTGGAAAGCAATACAGGAAGATGCCTGCACAGCCCAGGCCTTGGAACATGGTCCACAAGGGAGTGGGGGGGTCATTTATGTTAAAGCTGATGCTGATTAAGTTACATTTAATTCCCTTGTATAAAAATTTAAGATTCTGAATGTGAGAGAGAGTTTGAGTAAAAGGGATCATCAGATAATACGGAGTGTGATTCTAAGGAAAGGCATGAATCTGAAACATGAACTTAATTTTTTTAATTGTCTTGTTTCCTGAGAATTTTAAGGGAGAACCTTTAGGATAGATGTCAGTTTCACAAAGTGGAAGTATGTTAATGATATGCTAGCAGACTATTCTCAGGAAGAAAAGACTAGGACGTCTGATAATTTCTGAGTTTCACCATGGTATGACGAAGAAGACAAAAATATTCAAAGTGGAAATGAACACACCAATAAGAATTTTATTCTTTTAGTAAAAATCACTTCCATCTTAAGCAGCACTTAAACCACCAAATTCTATAGCTATTAAAAGTTGACACTGAGTTTGTTAACAGGAAAGGTAAACAAATACTTAACGATACAGAGAAATGTAGAATGTGATACATAAGAAAAGGCTATCATCAAAATTACAGTGAATACCAATAATGTAAACTCTTGATAGAAGAGGGAAATAGAAGTTAAAAAACAATTTAGAAATGTTTTCTCTACTGAGTCAGATGGACACAATTCTATTGGAATTCTAAAGCAAGTGGTTGCAGGATGTTCTGAAGTATTGGTGGTTTTCTTCAAGAATGAACAAAATCTGTGCATGCTCTCAGGGACCTGGAAAAATAAAATATTGGGTATCTTTAAAGGCAAGTTTTCTTTCTGTGGCTAGAGTCTTACTGAGGGAGACATTGGAACAAACTGTAGCTGTTTTGCTCACAATGTCTTAATTGAGAGGGACGAGGGGAACAAAACCAGACTGAAATTGTCAAGAATATATTATGTCAAAACTACATTAGATTGGTTTTAAAAAAATTGCTATTTGAATACTCTGTGCTGAAGTTCTTAAGATGTGTCAATCATGTGCACGTTTTACATCCTGTCCTTCATCAGTATACCTTGGTTGAAAGAGTTTCTTGGTTGAAAGAAATCATAAATGCGGTGCATCCTGTCTTTTTTTGTTGTTGGGGAGAGAATAAGAATGTGAGATGTGAATGGTTATTGCTGTATTGCTGAGCAAAAATCTCAGCTTGAATGTTGGAAGTACATGCATAATAATTAATTGTAGTAGCAGTGTGTAGTTAAAACATTTCAACAAAATTTATTATTACAAGGTAACCTGCTTTTATTTATATGTTGAAATTTGGGTTATTAAGAGAAGAATACAGAATTTGATTCGGGTGATATTTGAAAAGTCTCCAGTAGATGTCAGGATTTAGTAAGAAAACATCAGGCAAAGCAAGACTAAATGGTCTTAATGAACTCCACACTTCAATTCCTGTTTTGAAGTGCATCATATGGGTTCTGGTGTACTGTACTGGCAAAACTCTCCATAGTTTAGTTTATGTTTTTCCTTCAGCTTGATCTCTGAGTTTTATGTAACATCCCTTACTCTCAGGTCTTATTTATTTATTTACATGAATGTCTTAATAGCTGTCCTGGTTGATACTGAAATGGAATGCAATGAATATATTTTGCTTTTCAGAGCTTGAGTTTTGTAAAGAGCTTTATTAAATAGATTACATAGAGGATCTACTTAATTGTAGCTTTTAATGTGGCTGTGATATCAAACACAAGTTCCAGGTATGAAATCATTAATAACTAATGCGTCCCAGCCTCTCAGGCACAAAGAAACATTTGACACACTCATGACCGAAATGTAAACCAGGAGTTAATTAAATGGCCTTAAATTCATTGCCTTGTGCTCTGTGTAACAAAATCATACTTTCAGTTGAGTCAATTAAATTTCATTGTTACAGGGTGTTGGTTGTTTTTTTCATTGTGAGAAACGTATTTTTCATATGTGATATGTAAGACTCTTTGCAATATGAGTCCTCTTCGCTAAGTGTATAGATTGCAAGTTAATGCTCTAACTTATACTTCCAGTTGATACATGTGAATACCATGACTGTTTGTTTTTTTTTTTTTCTTTGAGTAACCAGAACAAGTCTTGCATGCTAGGAAGTTTCAACACTTTTTTTCCTAGACTATACCCTTGACCTAAGCCACTTGGAAGTCTAATAATTCATGAGCAGGCAGACACCAGCTGGAAAGCATGGTTTCTTTATTCTTATTCACAGTTGTAGATGACTTGCCACATGGTATCTGCGGAAAGTTTTGAACTTTAGGGCCTTGGGCTATATCTTCTAGAATGTAATTGTTCTGTTTTGGCAGTAGTTCTCAAAACCAGAAACACAAATGTATGAACAGCATTAATTATTCATGAGACACACCTCACACTCCCCCCCTTTTTATTTCTTGAGAATATGGTAGTTATGTAATTTATCCAAGTAAATTTCTTTACCATATGTGAGATATTTTATAGCATGATACACATGGAGTTAGATCTTTAAATACATTTCAATTATATTTTCCTGAAAACCCTTGCAGATTCCTCCCATGTTAAAGAAGATAAAATATGTACTTCAGTATTTCACACACAAATTAATCCAGAAGATTATGACTGCCATAAACCCCAATGTAACCAGGGTAAGATTTATTCATTATATATCTTGTATTTTTAGATATGGCAAAAAAACATGTACAGTGGTTGGGTGATAAAGACTTGACCTTGGTGGCTAGGCCAATGAAATCAGTAAATGCAAGGTTGATTAGTGGAATGGCACAGTTCTTATTTTTCTACAAATTATATATATAAAAAAAAATTGTTTGTGACTTATTTAAAACATTTCACTCAACATGCTAATAAAATTTTTATTCAGGTTTATAAAACTTTAATTTAAACATGATGGGGTGTGTAACTGATGAATTATAAAATCATAAAATGAATTAGTACAAAAACTTGTACTTTCTGGTAGTCTAAGGTAACGTAACTTTAATTAATAGACTTATATTCAAGAAGCAATCTAAAAATGAAGAATCGTGCTGTATACAGTTTCAACTGTCCTGTAAATGTTTGCTGTCTGTAAAGGAATTGTTGCTTTAAAACTGCTAAAAGTCTCTGAAAAACAAGAGTATCTGCCTGTTTTTGTATGATGGATAGAAACCTGTTGTTGTAAAAAACAACACTGATGTTGTCAGAGTATCATGTGTCTGTTTAATAGCTTTACAGCTCTATGATGAGATTTTATTTTTAAACAAAATTTGTTTTATAAGCTGTTATAATAATATCAACTATATCATCTGCTCTTCAGCTGTTTTATTTTTAAAAATGTACTTGATATGTCTCCAAATGTTCTGTGGTTTTCAAAAAAATTGTCTGGTTTTGTACTGATGATAAAACTGAAACAATGATAGGGTTTGAAGGAATGCTGTGGCTTTTAAAGCCACCATGTTTAACATTTTTGAGGTCAGAAATCCAAAAGTTTTTTAGCCTTCGTAACTTTGAATGATCTCAAATCATAAAAGCTTAAAAATGAGTTTAGATTTTGACATTAGTTTTAAATATAGCAATATAGTTCATATAAATAATAAAAACAGCAGATAAAAAGTTTTTCTGTCTTTGTATGTTTGCTGAAGATTTAAATGGGATTGCTGCTATTACAGCTCTCACTGAATTAGTTAAAGAATGATCTTAACTGAGCAACTTCTTCAAACTTCACATTATCCAGGTGAAGCAGAAACAAGTGAATTTCTTAATCAAGCAGAAAAAACAAATAGTAAAAGTAAAACCAGTCAGGATTTCATTAAAAAGAACATTGAGGTAAGCATTAAAACATAAAATCAGTAATATTTTGTTAAATGTTAACTCCAAAGCAGTATATAAGTACTTCAGGAGACTGTTTCATTTTGGGTTAGGTTTTTGTTGTTGTTGTTGTTGTTGGTTTTTTTTTTTGGTGGTTTTTTTCTGTTTTGTTTTTTTTTTTTTGTCAGGAGCATTAAAAACTAATTAGGCAGACATGATAAAAAAATTTTCTGTTAAAAATGTTTATGACAGAGTACTGTATCAGATAGTTCTCATATTGGTGGGGATAACAATGATTCTGTGTATTTGCTAAAGAGTACTGGAAACTGAACTGTTTGTGTCTGGACATAGCTTGTTTTCAGGGCAGGTATTTCCTATGATTTTCTTTAAATGTATTTACTGTTAAGTTAAAGTGAGATGTTAAGCACAGATAAGGAATAGGTATGCAGGTTGTCTGTGTATTGCCTGCATGGGACCCTTATTTACAGAAGACTTCTTTCCTGCTTTTTTTTTTTCCTGTGGAGACCTAGTAGCTGTAATGATTTATCATCCAGTGAAATTATCTGCCCTTTGCTATGTCAAAGATTGTTACAAGATTATGAATTTATTATATGCAGGCTGCTAGAGTTTTCTGTCAGTGAGAATTTGTATTATGGAAATAAGCAAGATTTGGGTGTTAATTTCACAGAGTTTAAGAACGTTGTTTTGGTGCTATTTGAGCTAATGGAGTTCTTAAATTTGTTTATTTTCTATTTTTGTAAATATTTCAGCTAGCAAAGGATTCAGGAAACCAGATTGTGATGCTTGAGGGAGAAAGGAAAAGGCTAACTGAACTATTGAGAGATACAGAAGATGGAACTGAATTGCAGGTTCTTGAGGTATGGCAACTCTATTTTGTACTGTGCTGTTGAATTTGGCTTGCTTTTATGTCAAATCTAAATTTGATTTGGTTTTATTCCTACCTTGAAGTAAACTACTGATATATGAGGGAAAAGCTGGGCAAATCCAATTGGCTTTGTCTCCAAGAATGAATTTTCATTGGCTTCTTTGTTCATTTTACTAACACTTGGATGTGCCAGACCTCAGAAAATCAGCAGAGCTTAAACCAAAATTTGGACACAGGTGGAAGGAGCCTTAGAAACACACCCAGAAGATAATCTATTTTCTCTGCATAAAATGTGAAGTTGTGGCCTATCAATCTGAGTCGCTAGTGCTGGAGTATCTGGTGGAAGGATCAGCAACTACTGAAAGAAAAAACACTTCATTTAGAAAGTGTCCATTTAGAAAGAAAACATGAGATCTTTGTGTGGCATCCAGCACGCTCTGTCTTAAAAGTATACAGACGAGCCAAAATCTGCTGAAGTATTAGACATTTATGCTTTAACAGAATATTGTTAAAGAGCATGCAGTTTGCATACTGCAGTGGATAAAAAGAGCTGAAGTAGATAGAAGTACCTTTCCTCATGGAGAGTAAAAGGTTTGTGTTTGATTGTCCCACCAATTACTGCTTCTAGGAGTGTCTGTGTCACAACATGATTCCCAGTAATGTGAGTACATCAAATAGTCTTTTGATATCCCAGTTACTAGGGCACAGCTGTTATTTCTTACTGCTTTGAGGGGAGCATCACAGTGAAGGAGTCTTGGGGGCTGTTATGGAAGTAATCATAAGGGTGGTAAGATGGGCAGATAAAATTTTGTTTGAAAAATTATTCATATTTGGAACTTACAGTACTTTTTAATTATATATGATATTAAGCATGCTAAAGATAACTGTTTTCATAGAATGAACATCCTCAAACTATGTAAACTTGATATAATGCAAGAAACCTGGCTTTGTGTAAAGAAATTAGGTGACCTTTCTAATTTGTATTACATTGAAATATAAATTATGTTAAGTCTATAGGAATATTACTAACTTTTTCACAACTCTGCTAAGTATACAGAGTTATGGTACTTAAGAAAAAAAAATGAACTCTGTGTAGAATGAGCAAAACACATTCAAGGTCCAGTTTCTGTTTAATTTATACAGCCAAAAATGATCGGGATAAAATTATTTTTTTTAGTAGGTTACATAACAATTTATATGTGAGAGAAACTAAAGGAAAGGTGCTTTTATTGTTTGTTTGGTTTTTTTTGTTTTGTAAACTGCCTCTTCCCAATTTTGTTTTTTTACCTATTTTCTAATAAGGTGCTGAAGACCTCTAGGAGGTGGACTCACTACTTCTTTTCTAAAACATGTCTAAAATCTGGTTTTATAAATTACTGTTTCAGGATATGTGGTAAGGAGGTGAGCTCAGGTTTTTCTTCATCTGAATCCAAGGTGGTTCTGGAAACAGGACAAACCTAACCGTGGTTTGTGACATTAAACAAATCTGTAATTTACCCAACTTTAGTGTAATTTATAGTTTGAAACTCATTTGGTCTGTGGGCCAAAACCTTACTCTAGAGAAACTAGTAAATATACACTATGTTTTGGCATTTTCAGAGCTTTGTGTGGCAAATATAACTGAAGGAGTTTGTATGAGTCAGGAAAACCTGATGGACAAATAACTAAGATTATTTAAATGTGCAGTGTTTTTACAGTAAATATTCTTTCACTGTTCTTTAGTAAGCTAAAGTAAAAGCACAGAAGACATAACTTTTGTTGATCATTGGTATGCAAAGGTTTAAAACTGTCAGCCTGTCATGGTTCAGCCCCTGCTGATGACTAAACGCCCCACAGCCACTTGCTCACTCCCCCCTAGTGGGATGGTGGAGAGAATCCAAAGGGCAAAAGTGAGAAAACTCGTGTGTTGAGATACACACAGTTTCATAGGTAAAGCAAAAGCTGTGCACACAAGCAAAGCAAGACAAGGAATTAATCCATCACTTACCATTGACAGGTTCAGCCACCTGCAGGAGACCAGGGCTCCATCATGCCTAATGGTTACTTAGAAAGACAGATGCTGTAACTTTGAACATATTTCCTTCCTTCTTCCCCAGCTTAGTATGCCAAGCATGATGTCCTATGGTCTGGGATATCTTTTTGATCAGATGAGATCAACTGTCCTAGCTGTGTGCCTTCCCAACTTCTCGTGCATTTCCATCCATCCTGCTCACTTGTGGGGTGGTGTGAGAAACAGAAAAGGCCTTGACTCTGTGCAAGTGCTGCTCATCAATAACAGAAACAACCATGTGTAACCATCTCTGTTTCCAGCATAAATGCAAAACACATCCCCATACCAGCTACTCTGAAGAAAAGTAATTCTATCTCAGCCAAAACCAGCAGAGAGCCATGCTCAGTGCTTGTGTTCATGAGATAAAATTTTGACTCACACCAGTCAAAAAAAAATTGCACCAGCCTTTCTGTTGATGTAACATTTGTTCCCTCACTTTACACAGAAAGCTTAGTTATTTTTGGGGGGCATGAACACTGAGCTTGCAGGTTGAATTATTTATCTGTGTAAAATACACATCAGTCAATGATATTGCATAGAGATGCTTGACTTAGCTGACCTGGTTTAGCATTAAAAATACGTAGTTGAAGGTTCTTTGGTCTACTGTTCATCTGCTGTCTAGGAGTGTTGATTTTTATTGTGCTTTTAATTTGTTGCAAATTAGAAGGACAAAGTTAAAGCTCACTGGATCATTATTTAATCTTTTGTTTGTGCATTTAGGAAAAGATTGAAGGTATTCCATTAGAGCTGCTCGCCACAGGTTTGGCATTAGAATTTCACATAAGGGTGACAAAATGTTCAGCTGAAAGAGTACTTCATCCAGCCTTTGAATAAGAAGAAACTGTAGGGAGAGGGTGTGGGGGGGTTTTGCTTGTTTGCTTTTTTGTTTGTTTGTTTGGGTTTTTTGTTTGTTTTTGTTTTTCTTGTTGGAAAGGTTGGTGCTTGTTTAACAATACCATCTCTTCTGTTCTTTATTTCTGATCAAGGATGTGTTGCAATTTGAGGAGATGATCCTTCATTTGATAAATGTCAGCATTTAAGGATCTGAAGATATTTTAAACAGTCTTCTGCTAAACATCATAGCTTTCTGACCTAGAGCATGGTGACACTTTTAAAAGAATTTATTATTTTGCAGATTGCAGAAGTATTCTCTCACAATATATAGTTACTGGGTATTTTTTTTTTTGGCTTTAAGCTAGTGTACTTAATAAAATGTAGAGGCATTTATACAGAATAGCTAATGTAAATTATGACTAGCAATGTGCAGCTTTTTTTGGTACCAACTGTTAAAGCATCAAGGCAATGGAGAAGTGTAACATTTATCCAAATTTTGGATTTGGCACATGTCACTATCATGTGGGCACATATCTGTACATATTTAACTATAACAGATTAAATAGATCACCACACAGGACATTTGTGTTGCTGTGTGTTTTTGATACACTGGACAAGAATGAGAATGGTAATTTGTGGATTAGTGTAGTCTGTAAGAGATCATCTCGTTAAAGAAAATGGCTCCTAAATCTAATGCCAAAGTAGAAAAAAAAGAAAGGAAAATACTTAGTTACTTAAACCTGTCTAGTCTGGAGATGGATTCTTCCTCTCCCACATTTGAATTATATTATGGGTGAGGCATTTCCTGTGGCTGCTTTATAACAGAGATCATGAAGAAATTATCAGCTAATGAGCAATGGTAGACTGCTTCAAGCTGGCCCAGGTAACTGTCCAGCTGATGGCCACCTTCATCTTATTTTATTCTGACTTTTAAAAAAGCTGATGCAACCACATTGGCTAAGGTAACGTTTTGGAGATTATCAATCAAGGCAGAGCTGGCTATGCTGTATGAATTCCTCTGTATAGTGTAATGTGGATTAGATAACTTCATTTGACTTGTGCTACTAAATATATCAAATATCCAAACAGCACTTCTCACTTAAAAAAACAGAAAGTGTTTTATGAGCATTTAAAATCTTTTAGAAGTACATATTCACAGTAATCTAGTTGTCAAAGCTGCGGGGGTATAATTTGTTTCAGATGTTCCACAGTAACAAGCACTGACTGTGCTGTGATAAAAGTATTGTTCTGAGTTAACACACAGGAAACACTGACAGAACAGAAGCTTATTTTCCAAGCAAAGCCATCTTGAAAATACAAAAGAGAATGTGTGAGTCCATTTAACCCCGAAGTAAAGTTACTGCTGGAGTAATTTGGATATTTGGAGCATGGGATATGAGAGCATGGCCCACAGACACGGACCTGTAGCTAATGAGCCCAGCTGCAGCTTAACTGACTCCTGGAGAGTCATTTTGGTGCATTTGCACTGTGCTCTTCCATGTCTGATTAGCAGGTGGTTTACACAGCACAAGTGTAGTACCACATTGGATACTTACGGTGGTCACTGTCTCACCTGAATGGATGCTTCCACAAAGCTGACAAGCTTCTAGAGACATCTCTGAGTGGCTCTTTTGAAGTCAGGTCATATCTGATCAGGCTTACTAGTTGTGTCATTATATTTGTGTGAGAAAGCAATGGAAGAACTAATTTTGTTTTACAAGAAATTACTTTTTTTTTTTTTTTTTTTTTTTTTTTTGTATGGAGGTAATTTATGACAGGTGTTTGGGGTGTGCTTTTCTTCTTTTTGCAACCAGTGTGCTTCAGGGTAACGGGGATGAACCAGAGATGACCTCATAGCAGTGGTATTGTAATTGGAAGATGCTATTTCCTCCTCTTGCGTGGATGTGGCTGCTTGAATAGCCAGAGGACTAATCTGGAAGCTGTAAAGGAGTGGTAGACATGAGACCTTTGCAAGACAGATGTTGAAGTCTTAGGGCAAGGTGCTGGTTCTCTTCTGTTAGGTGAAAGAAAGGAAACTACCAATACACTCATGTCCTCGCCCACATCCTTGCCTTGCCCTTCTAAGGTCCTACCTGGTGCTTCTTTGTGGTTAGGACAGATGTGTAATCTGCCAGTGTCATTCCCAGTGAATGATGGTTGTGCAGACTTGCTTCTCTGAGTGTGAGACAGGAGAGCCAGGTTGTTGTGAACTTGCATCTGTTTATGAATATAAGCTCATTGGTTTGAGTTTAGTGTGCCAGGCTCACTCATAAGATGCAACTGTCTGTACAAGGAACACGTACTCATATAGGTTAGTCAGGTGTTACTGCTATCAAGAGGAAAAAGTAATGTAAATCAGAATCAGGAAAAGAACTCTCTGCTCTTTGTCTCTCTGTTTCTGTGATAACATACTGGGCTCTAGAAGGGCAGCATCTACTCACCTCAGAGCAGTTCCTTTTCTTTCCTATGGATGTCTTGTTTTCTTTTTCAGTGATACACTGCAAGTGTGGCTTTATCTCTCACACCCTCATTTTGAGATATAGCATCAACCTCTGTAGTTTCATTCCAGGCCTGGTTTTTGTCAGACTTTGTTTGACTCCTTATCAGGTGGAAAGCGGTTGGCCTATTAGCCATAGCTGCTGATAGTATGTCCCCCTTTGAATTGCAGAGGAGTCTTCTGCTTCCACTTCCTTCAGAGGACAATAGAATCATAGGATGGTTTGGGTTGGAAGGGACCTCTAAAGTCCATCTAGTCCAACCCCCCTGGAATGAGCAGGGACATCTTTAACTAGATCAGTTTGCTCCAATCTGACCCTGAATGTTTCCAAAGATGGGGTATCTGCCACCTCTCTGAGCAACCTCCGCCAGCATTTCACCACCCTTGGTGTAAAAAATTTCTTCCTTATATCTGGTCTTTGACTTTAAAACCACTACCCCTTTTACTGTTGCAGGAGAGCAATGTATTATGTTCCACTTCATTTGGACTTCTAATGTGCTGCAGTGCAGGTGTGATTGGGTGCATACCAGAATTTCTTCGTGTTTTCTGCCTTAGGACTGGTGGATCTATGCCAGCCAAATACTTTCCTCTTCGCCTCTATCCTCTGTGCTCTCTTGCAAAGGAGCACAACACTCCTAAATTGATTTTAAGTCTATGTCATCAAAAAGTGAGGCTTACTGTGCACCACTGGATAGCAAAACCTATGTGCAAGTTAGACCATGACCAGCAATTATTCCTTCAAAAGGGAGCTGGGACTAGCATGTTGAACAAATACAGAAACTCCAACAAGGGAAGAGTTTGCATCTGTGGAAGGGAGCTGCTGTAGGCATGGCATGGCTTGAGACTGTTTTAAAGGTTTGATTAACTTGGCTAGGAGACTATGAAGTGAGATGCAGTGATAAGAAGGGGTTAGCTATAAAAAGCACTTCTCTTAGGTGTAAAAGAACTTGGCCTGAGGGACTTGTATAACCTTCAGAAGAAAGGATGGGGAACTTCAGGGCTGTCTGATTGCTCTTTGGCCAGCTGGCATGGAGGCGAAGCATCAGGCTTCAAGCAGTTTTGTTTCAGAGCTTCTGAGTGCCTACTCAGTGAGGACACAGGCTTTGGACTTTTATAGAAATATGTAAAATAGTAGCAGAAGTCTGTTTAAGTTAACTCAACACCTTTTTTTGCTATTATATTTTAACAGTTTATGGACGTGCATGCTCTTTCTTAGAATAGAATTAAATATGTATATCTTAAGTCCATTTAAATTGCTACTTGGTTATATTTAAAAATGAAAAATGTATGTCCCTAACTGTTCTGCCCATACCTGCTTTTCAGTGTGCTGGGTACATGAATATTTGGCAGATTTCAGCTATATACTAAGATAGATGAAAACGTACATTTTATTCTTAAGCACTGTTTATTTGAAAAATAAATACACTTGATGTGTAACTGCCTTTAAAGTATGTTTCCTTTGGGAATGAGGATTACATATTTTTTGTATCTTTCCATAGGAGGATGTATCAGGCTGGCTAGCACCAGGAGAAGGGTACACACCTGAACCAATGGAATTTCATCACCTAAATCAGATAGACATTAAGCTTCAAGTTCTACTGACTGGTGGGGATTTTTCTGTGATTTCCAGCTCTTGCTCAAAACCTCCAAGCCAGATTTATCAGGTATATTACAGACACAGAGCTTATGTTGCAGATTTCTTGTTTGAAGTGTGTGTTGAGAACTGATGTAGATGAAAATACAGCATGCATCTGTATTTGTCTTCTTTGCATTTTTCTGCAGTATCTTCTCTTTGTTCTCAAAGTGTATGTGTTAAAGAATGACATGAAATCTTTGGCTGTAGAAATCATATGGAAAACTACTATGTTGCTCTTTTGACTGGTATATAATTCAAGGACTGTCTTGTTTTGTTTTTTTAACATTTGTTGATCCCACACTTTCAATAAGAAATTTCATATGTGGGAATTGGTAGCTCCCATGGTTTCTAACTGTGTGATGGCGTCAGTGGTTTTGGCAGCACAGTAACACATTACCCATGGCAATTCAACTTTGGGAATTAGAACTAGCTTTCTTCTTACCTCAGGATTTCAGAAGTGCCCCTTCACTTATGATCTGAAAGCTAAAGCAAATACTAATAAGGAATGTTAAAGAATCTAGAAAATCAGCTGATACTGTGTGTCCCTTGTTTTTAGTGGCCTTTGTTTATTTCCCTTGCCAGCACTATTAAGAATCTTTGAAGTCTGAGCCTTGAGAAATCATTGTTTGAATCTTGTACATAGAAGACATCTTATCCCATGTTTCAGTAATACTGCCCCTGATATAATGGGGGTAATATGATGTAAAATGCCATAACACCTGTTTTGCACTAATCTGCACTAGACTTGTTTACTTCTGTGAAATATACAGTTTATAGCCAGAACACATCTATCAAAGGCTCTGGAGGGTGATGAGCACTGGAACAGGCTGCCCAGAGAGGTGGCAGAGTCTCTGTCTCTGGAGACACTCAAAACCTGCCTGGACGTGTTCCTCTGCGACCCTCTCTAGGTGAAACTCTGTTGGCAGGGGGGTTGGACTAGCTGATCTTCAGAGGACTCTTCTGGCCCCTATCATTCTGTAATTCTGTGGCTATGTAACCAGTGTGTGAGAAACATCTCTCTGGCTAAAATACCAGTTGAGGTTTTTACTCCTTCTCTGAAGAGCACTTTAATGTCATTTTTGGACTTCTTTCAGGTCTTCAGGGTTTGGGTTATTTTTTCCTATAGCGATATTTTCTGATGCACTGACAGCTCCTAACAAGTCCCATTTTGACGTTGATTTCCTAACTGGGACTTAATGTGTGATACAGCGACTCCCTCTAGTGGATAATCACTTACGTAACAGTTAACCAGTAACCTGAGCTTTCCAATGATTGCTGGATCTTGTGTTTGCTTCAGCTAAGTGCGAGTGATAATGAACACTCTGGTAAAGTTTGTCCAAGTGGTGGTAGTTGCTTTCTTTTCAGGTAAAAGCTGATAAGTATTTGAATAGAAACTTGCTTTTATGTGTATGCTTGTCAAAGAGTAATGCATTATCTTTTTGGATAATATTAAACTTAACAACCAAAAAGAGATAGTTCACTATGAACCCATAAATTACCCTTCATTAGTGAAAAGCAGTTGCCCTTCCACTTTGTTTTGCAATATATAAAAGGCTTTCAGACATTATAGTTCCAGGAAACACTAGCAGGTTTCCATTTATCATTTGTTGTTTTGTTCAGATAAACATGTCATTTTAATGAAAGCTACCAAAGATCAGAACTATTTAAAGGTAGTTTTATCAAGTTAGAGAAATAGCTAAACAATAAATATAAAAGTTGAAGTGAATAGGAGGATTTAGTAATTTAAAACTGGTTTTAGAAGGACACTAATTACATTAATGCAAAACTAATTAAAAAAACCCCCAAACAACAAAACCAAAAACCACCACAAACCCTCCCACTCTGCAGTTCTATAATTCTATAAGTATCTTGATTCCCAGCTGCCTTCCCAGCTGACTCCAAATTCCTGTAGGTACTTTCTTTCCCATTTCTCTGCTTGTCCAGAGCTACTTCTCTTGTCACAGGACAGTGTCTACGGGTTGCCTTACATTCATTATGACCTAGACTTTTTAGGCATGTCAGTGTTAAGTTCTTTATGAAGGCTGATTTGGTAGGTGAATCTGATTGTATCTGGCACTGTGACATGACTGCTCTTGTTTATATTTACATAGAATTTCAGCTGGACTTTTGTTTGTGTTTTGTGGGGTTTTGTTTGTTTTGTGGGTTTTTTTGGTAGTTTTTGTTTGCTTGTGGTTTGTTTTGTTTGTATGGTCTAGAAGTGGAGGAGAAACCAGTTGTTTACCCTTTAGTCCTATGTTCTTGGTTATAGTTATTTTTGTTTTGGTAGGTAAAAATCATTTTTCAGTTCATACATAGCAATAGCAACAGGTCAAGTTCAGAATTTGGTTATGTGAGTTCATTCTCAACACCTTTTGTTTTCAAATTCCTTTAACTGTTGCTTTTTCAAAAAACCAGGAAGTATCGTGCAGCAGTAGCTGAGAATTTTGTAACTATTTTGAGTTTAGAGAACTTCCTGTCAAAAGGCTTGAAAAATAATATTTTGGGTTTTTTTTCACAAGTAGTTGTTTGAAGTTCGTTACTGTTCATGGTCTTTTTAAAACGTTGTTTATTACAGTGTCCTCTATTATAAACTGGAAGTTTTAATGAATTTGGTTTTTAGAAAACTTGGTATTGTTCTTGAAGCATTGGTTCTGATATCAGAAAACAGGTGGGTCACAGAGGAAAATCAGAATTCTTTGTACTCTATGTCTTTTGGAACCTGATCAAAGGCACCTGATACCTTACCCAGAAAGGGTGTGAAGAAATATGCTTTTGCTAAAAGAAGATCTTGTTTTGTGATACATTAGCATGAACACATCGTGCAAGACAAAGACAGTAAGAATTCCAGTTGTCTGCCCCTTATTTGGTTTCATTTCAGGAGTTTAATGACAAAATTTGTGTTGCTGCTTCAATTGGCCATAGCAACTAAATGAGAAAGTAAACTAGCTATCAGCACTTTATCACTATTTATTCACGCTTACACATATTCTCTAAACATTGTGAGAGATTAAATGTTGGTGAGACTGGGGATCTGTAGCGTTCAAAACCAATAGTGATAACCTGGTGGTTAAGTCTCAGATAAGTTTCCATTGATTTCTTTTATTCAGAGTTTCAGCTTAGATGGTATCACTACCCCTCTTATAACTGAGGTAAATTCTGTAAACTTAATTACTAAAGACGCTGGCACAGATGCTGTGGAATGCAAATTTGAATGCACTGCAATATTTGTTTCATAGGGGTTTGATCTTTTGTAAAGATTGGTTTTTTTCAATTAAGGTGCTAGGAGAGGTCTCTAAAAATTCCTGAACATATAGAATTTAATCTGAATGAGTCTAGCTGCTATGGGACAGAAGCCTGATTTGGAACATGGATGTCCTTTGCTTTGGAGAGGAGTCTGATTTCAGTGACATTAATCTTCTAAAAATTGCTGCTGAAATCCTTTTTGATTCTATGAAGTGTGGAATTCACTCGCTGTGGTTGAGTAGCGTGTAATGCGTTAGTGCTGGGGAATGGTGATTGGGAAAAATGGTACGGTGTAAATCATCTGCTCAGATTTGAATTTAGAATTTTTAAAGTAATTAAACCAAAATTTGCTTAGAATTGCATATCATAAAGCTGCACATTCTTTTCTTTCAAGAATTGTATTAGATATAACTTTCAGAGTGCAAATGCTTAGTTGCCAGTGACTCAGTGGGAGAGCTGCCTCCCGCCACTGGTCGATACTTTGGCAGGATACAGGAGCTATCCTCTGCTTCTGAAATCTTTAACAACTGGCTTTAATTATCCTGCGGTACCATAGCTGAGCTGTTACAGAGGACCATAGAGATTCATCTTTTTGTGTGATGAGTCCAGCTGGATTCAGAATGCTTTTCCATGACTAATGTTCTCTTACATTGAAATGTTTCTCATCAGAACTGTATTTCTCTCTGAAACATTTCTTTGTTCTGGAGCCAAGATTAATAAATATTTAAAAATGCTTCTGTCTTACTTCATAGTTTTGGGGAAGAACAAATTAAGTTGCATATAATCCTGGAAGAGACAGGAAAATAGTGGGATGAAGATTATGAAGTGTAAGACTGTGTGTGATGAGTACAGTTACCAGCTTGAAAAATTGGGAAGCTACCTGAAAAGGAAATGGAGTCAGCGTTTTAAGAAAAAATAATATCTCTCTGCTTGATTGTCTTACACAACATTAAAGTAATGAACTTTTTATTACCTTGATGCCTTCTTTCATACCTGATTTGGTTTCTTTCATCAGAAAAATACACCATTTTTCAATTATTGCAGTAAGCTATAGTTAATAGTTTAAATAAATAGTCAGAATGGTAAAAAATTTTGAAGATAGCTAATGTTTCAATTAACAAACTCTTTGATAGCCTATACTCTATGGCTGTGCAAAACAGATTACTTTGACAGGTATCTCTATTTGAGGGCATGATTAGAAGTAGGTTAATAAGCTGGTCAGCCAGTTTTGTGGCTCAAGAAGATTGTGTGACACTAGTATCTTTTATTAGGTGGGATTTTGTTTTTATTTGCTTATAGAATTTTGGAGAAGGGGAAGTGCATCAAATAATTATAGCCATTTCAGATACAAGATATTTCTATTTTTCATTATGGCTGTTACAGCTTTGGCCATTGCCAAGACCTTAGCTCTTCCCTTGTGTAACATACCTAACACTTTTATTTTCTACCTAGTCTTTAAGATTTTTAGATCTTTTATTAATCTCAGATGGACTTTCACTACCTACACATGCTATTATAACTGAAATATGAAATGTTTTGAAGCATTTGAAACATCGACAATAAAATATTTTCTGTGATATAATACTTCCTATATTTATTTTGTGATATGATATCTTGAGGAAAATATTAAAAAATTAGTAAGTGGGTAAAAGTCTTAACTTTGGTCTTATAGTGCGAGTTCTGATCTTGACTGTGTTCAGGACTGATGCAAACTTCAGAATCTGATCCAAAGCTACTGGAGAGTGTTAGAAGGTCTAACCCAAATCTTTTATATTGGTTGTGCATCTGACTCTACCTTAGAGAGAGTGCTATTCCTCATTTACCATAATATGTTGAAAAAAAGACATACAGTCATTTTGGTTAAATTCTTCCTTTCCTTTCTGGCCTAATTCTGATTCCAATGTGGCTAATAGGAGCAAGCTTTGAACCCCTCACTCTGTCTCCCCAATTCTCAGTGCATTTTTATTTTTGTAGTAGAATTTAAGCACCAAAGTGTTAGCTCTGGAGACTAAGTTCCTCTTAAAATACAAAGGGGAAAAATTCTTTTATTGAAATAAGTCCAGCTTGATGTTTAGCTTTTGTATTTGAAAATGTGCATAATGAAATTATGCATTTGCCAAATTTGAAATCCACATACTATTGGAGACATTTCAGTGTTTTTCTGACAGAAATTAAAGAACATTTGTCTGACTTTGAAGCAATATAAAGCCCTATGTTTAATTTCTACTTATTCTTCCTTTTACCAGGAGTCTCTGGTTTGTTCAGACAGAAGCCTAGAAGCAGTTCCAGGTGAAAAGGTTCTGCGAGACAATAAGGAACAACGTGATCAACAAAATCGTCTGAAAGAAATAGATCATCAGCTGAAATCCCTAGAGAGAAATCTTGTAAGTCTCCTGTTTTTGTCATATTTTTTTCCACTCAGTTTGAAAACTGTGGAGTTCATTACATTCCATGTGTCTTAAAATAAAATCCAGTTCTGCAACCTTGGCTAAACTCCTGAAGGAATCCCCAAAGTCTCGGAAACATATTTTTCAGTAATGCTTCCTATTACTGTAGTGTCTTTCAAAGTGAAAGAAATCACTGTCCTCTGTTCCTCCCCGGGGGGAATAGCATAAACAATCATATAGAAATATGTCCTAAAAGGATTTTTTTTGACTCATATAATTCAGTGTTCTTTGAAGGACCAGGTCTGGTGGGAATGTTGTATACACTGAATTATTGTGTTATTTAGTCTTGATGAATTAATTTGGTATATTTTTGTAATTTTCATTTAATACATTAATTTAATGGCTGCAAGGTTCTTTAAAATAGGAGCATATAAGTAAAATGGTAGTAAAAACCCATTACTGTTTTAGAATAAGTACATCACATCTCATTACCACTTTGAGTAAAACCAAGTAGGCAATTTAAAATCCAAGAGGATCCTGTTGTTAACCTAGTAGGCAGAAATCATGTTTATTTCTAAGTCACAGAGCCAGGACTGACAAACCAAAACTTATGTGCTTCTCTCAAGTAATACAATCCTATTCTCTTTCAGTGAGTACAATTTATTACATTACTCTCAAGTTACAATAAGGAAGTTTAACTAAAAAATAGTTACAGGGGCACCTCAAGGACTTGAGGGAACTTTTTACTAATTTTTAAATATACATCATAAGTGTGCTCTTTGGTCTGTGCTGAATGAACAGCCTATGAAGAAGAGAATGAGAGAGAAAATAAATAAAACATTAAAAAGCTCCGGTGAATTCAAAAGGAGAGTCCTAAGATGATACAGTTGTTAGGTTTTTTGGTCTGAAAGCTTTTTTTGGTCTGAAAGCCTGTGTTGGTATTTGATTTTATGTTGGATCTCTCACAGATCTTCTTCAGACTACAGGAAGAAAATCTCTTTCCTTTTTTTAAATTTATTTGTAATAATTTTGTACAAAACTTTGTAAGGTTTGCCTTGCTCAGGTGAAGTCAAGAATGAAACTGCTGAAGACTCGAAAGATCATTACTGAGCTGGCAGTAGTGGTTAAAACCTGTGAATATATGCATATTTTTAAGATGTTAACATCTTTGTTTAGTGTGTAATTTTAATGCTTTAAGAGCACTTTGTTTCTCCATAGAATGTGCTATGTGGAGAAGACCAAGTAGTATAGTAGTGTGTGAGAGACTGAGGTGAGAAGACAGTTTCCATGGGTAACCCGATGAAGCTGGATTTTTACTAGGAAACCCCAAATATTCCAGTAGGTTAGCATCAGTATAAGTAATTGACATAAAAGACGTGCAAATGAAGAAGGTGGTGATTGTGAATAGTGAGCAAGGATTTACAGAGGGTAAGTCATGCTTGACTGACCTGCATTGCCACTGGTGAAATTACTTGATCTGCTCTGTAAGCTGGAGGGCAGGGCTGCGGCTCACTGAGAGGGAGAATGGAGGAGTGGGCTGACAGGAACTGTATGAAATTTGTAGAGGACAAATGCAGGATTGTGCATTAGAGAGGAGTAACTCCCTCTCTAGTGCAACATGGAGCCAGGCTGGCCAGGGAGCAGCCCTGCTGAAAAGGACCTGACATCACTGTGGACAATAGACTACCTGTGAGCCAGCAGCATGTAATGAAGGTTAACAGCCTACTTGGCTGTATCAGCATGAGCAGAGCCAGTAGATTAAGGGTATTCATTAGACTATGAGTTAAAGTATTGCATCTGGTTTTGGGCTTCCTAGTAAAGAAAGGTGTTGACACACTCCTGACCATGTTCAGCAGAGATGAAGCAAGGCAGCAAGTTCAGCCACCAAGATGATTTGGGTCAAAAGCATTTCACCTGAGGCGCCGAGGAGAGTTGGTTTCTTTAAGCTGAAGAGATTTCTCAGGTGGACCTAACAGTAGATATCCAAAAGCAAAGAGGACCTCACAGAGGACACAGAGCTGTAGTGTCTTTACTGAGTTACATGGTAGGAGAACAAGACACAATGTAAATTGAAACAGGGGGCCTCCAGAAGGTTTCATGGAGTGATTGTGAGATCTCCATCCTTGAAAATTTTGCAGACCTGACTGGACAGAGCTGTAAGGCATTTGATCTGATCACAATGCTGACTCTACTTCGAACAGTTTGGATTAGAGACCTCCCGACACCCTTCCTCTCAAGTCTAATGTTTTTTTTTCATTCTAAAAGGAAAAGGATCAATAATTTTTATGTATTTCTCAGGTGGTGATCTTTCTTTATCACCACTGCATTAAAGGGAAATGTATAAGGGGCAGTGGTTTTACACTAGAGAAGGGTAGACTTAAGACTGGACATTTGGAAGAAGTTCTTTACTGTGAAGGTGGTGGAACACTGGAACAGGTTGCCCAGGGGGGTTGTGGAAGCCCCATCCCTGGAGACATTCAAGGCCAGGCTTCATGGGGTTCTGGGCATCCCAATCTAGTTAAAGATGTCCCTGCTTACTGCAGGGTTTGGAGGGGGACTAGATGACCTTTAAAGGTCCCTTCCAACCCAAACCATTCTATGATTCTATGAAAAATAGTAATCTAAAAAATAAGGAAGTGCATCTGGGAACTGTATGATAGTCTAGAGCAGGCCTGTGAAATGCAGTGGGCTGCTGACTCATTCCACAGCTGTGTGTTGTAGAAATGTGTTTCTTATATGTAGCTGATTTTGATGTTTTTTCACATAGTCATGAAAACTTTAATACATGAATTTGTTGTTTCAGACCAGAAATCCATGTATTCAACTTTTGGTTTCTTGAGGTCTTTATTCATCAGTAGGCTTACCTTCAGCAGTCATCAGTTAGGTCGAGTACTATTCAAGTTAGCTTCTATCAGTCCCGCCGCAAAGGATCTCTAGTGTGGATGAAAACCTTTGTGATTCAAATAGCAGTATAACCATGGTGGTATAATCTGTTACTGGTAGCACTTTTGCTACAGTTGCAAAAACTTCAGCCACTATCTGCACATGCAGGGTTTATGCTGACAGTGCTGGAACTGCACAGCCAGCATGATAGACTTCTAGCAGGTTTAAAACTATTTTGGGTACAACTACATGCAGAGCAGTTTTTTGTTTGGGGGGGGGGGGGGGGAAACCAAAGATATTTGACAAGGTCTTCTTGCTGTCAGTTAATTAGATATTTTTACGTAAGGGGGGAGCAACGAATAGCGCAAAGG